>JANZLD010000005.1:18191412-18214106 GCA_026413575.1 Erythroxylum carthagenense | reverse complement strand
TAGGGTTAGGACTTGGTCAAGGTATTTATACCTTATTATAACCTTGTAACCCTAGATTGGATGATTAATAAAATTTCGGAATTGAGTTCTTCAAGAGAGGCGTGATTGTCTTCATAGTTCAAAAAATTGATTTGCATCAATAAGTAAATACTTGCAACATAAATTGATTTATGATTTCTTTAGGATTGGGTCTCAAACTTATGATTTGGGGTTTGATCTAGCATGTTCTTGGAATAGAAAGATTAGGGTTTTGATTCAATAGGATTAGGGAGTTTCAAGAACCTTATTTTCTTGGGGCTTTCGTATCAGAAAAAGACTCATGACTCCATCAAACCATTAGGGATATAGAGAAATGATGTTCAGAGACAAGAAGGGAGAACAAGTTCCAAGACTCCGATAAACTATAATCATATATTAAAATAAGGATCAACATGCTTGAACACTGTAGGAACAAACTAGAGGGAAAGACCAAACCAATTTCATTCAAAAACTGCTTCCTAGACACAACTTCAAAAATCCCTCTTTTGTTATCCATAGGATTGAACATGAAACCAAAGCAGAGCAAGCCTTAGGGAAATAAAATTTCAGGAACCAAACATAGGTAAGAAACCATCCACCAATATGCAGCAATAATTAATTCCAATTTTATGCCTAAATTTACCTTTTAGAATAAATTCCATTTGCAGCTGTTCCTGCGGTTTTACCAAGGTCATTACTTTTTCCCGTTATCATGTTTAAACTGCCTAAGCTTCCTTTTGATCTTTTAATGGGAAGCTTTTCCTTTGCATCTGATGGCTTGCCATCAGCTTCCATGCTGCCAGGTGTATTCCCCTACATTAAACTTATGATTAGAATAACTACAATTCTCCAAAGACATAAGACAAGGGTACTAACTAAATTTAGTATAGCAGAACTCACAGATGCCTCCATGATACCATTTGGAGAAGGCATTGCAAATGGACTAAAAGGATAAGAACCCTACAGAAAAATGCAAAGATGGATTTAATTTTATGGAATTTATATATGACAATGGAAGGAAAGTCAGAGAATCATAGTGAAAGTATGGTGACAAACAAAATACCGGAGGTATAGATGGATGCGCATAAATTCCTCCATGCGGATACATGGCAACATATGGATGTGGAGGAGTGCCATAGTGAGGCATAATATGCTGCACTTAAAAGTTTAAGTTAGAACTGCAACACTTAAATATCAAGCAGACCTAAAGCGCACAACTCATGCAAAAAAGATGGCACGAATGCCAAGGCAATTAAATGCAATGAAGAATTCAACATCCTCCAGCTTGTAAAGCATATGAAACACACTACTGGAACGCTACATAAGCTAGAAGACCATGTCTTTTCAACTTCTCATTGCCCTAATCAACTGATACCATCACTTTCAACTGAAATAAGTAAAGCATTTGAGATCAGTCTATCCCCAATTACAACAACTCATTCCAAGTTCCCAGTTAATGTCTCCTCAAGTGTAATATTCATTCTTTTAAGTTCATTATGAAGTTAAATACATGGTTTACAAACAGATAAGACATCTAAGCAAAATAAAAGTTGAAATCTAGAGTACCTGAACCCCCCACATATATGGAGGAGCTTGAGGACTTGATCCCAAGAATCCATGTGGAGGCATAGGAGAATATGCCTGTAGAAGAAACAAGCAACCCATGTAACAGCTGCAAGACTTGACACTGATATCTTGTTTAAGTAACAGAAATAGTGGTGGTGATCATCAAGAAAACCTGAAATCCTGACCAGTCTGGATTCACAGGACCAGTGCTGGGAGTCGAATCCTGAACAACAAAAAGAAAACTTTCTTAGTTTTAGGAAGGGAACATATATTAAATATTAATTTAATCATAGAACCATGATTGATGAAACAACAAGCACAAAAGAATACCTGTGTGGTACTAGCACTAGGAGGTGGTGTCGGTGTTTTTGGGTCCTTTTCTTTGGTTGTTTTATCCATGTCATTTCCACCCATTATAATAATATATTTCCTTCATGACAACCAAATTCACATCATAAGTGTCTACTCGGTAAGCTATCCTTCAGGATTTCTCACCACTTAGTAAACCAAAAATTAACTCAAGCATGCTGAAATAAACAACAGAAATAAATTAAAAAAAGAAGATGATAAATCACAAACATTCTTGCTTTAGGACTTGGGAAAAACCCATAATCTTTTCAGTTCTGATTTTCCTCAGCCCAGAAAGACCAATCACCACAAACTTATGCAAGAACATAAGGATGCATTACCACTATTTCCCGGAGCCCAAGATTCAATCAATAAAGCGCCTAGATTACAAACTTCAGATCCCAATTATGAAAATAAGAAAGTAAATATATTAATGTATAAGAGAGATTAACAAACCAGTATACAGAGAGGAATATAGCAATTCAATCCAAAAGCTTTTTAGTTCAGAATAGCACGCAGAATTCAAGAACTCGTGCAATTCAAAGAAACAAAAATTTAAATTACCGGGAGCTAAAACCCTCTAAAATCAGCTGAATTCGATGCCAGATCAACCCCGACAAAAGAGAAAGGGCAAAAACGGTGCGTGGAGGATAGAATAGAAGTAAAATTTAGGGCTAAAGATTAGGAGCGAAGAACGATATATATGTATATATGTATTGGGGGGAGTGAATTTGGGGAAGAAAAATTAAAATTAGGGTTTAGCAGTTGTTGATTTCACAGGGGGGAGAGAGAGAGTGGCAGGTTAAGTTTGGTGATGTGGATTCAGCGAGCCGATCGTGTGGGTCGTCGAACGGCATCGATGCTCGCAATACTAAGGCCCAACAAAGATCGAGTTTCTCTCCATAGTCTCTAGTTTACATTACATGTGGCAAATTAAAATACCCTGTAAATCATACAAGAAGGTATAACTATAGTATAGCCCAACAAAGATCTAGCTTTTCTCTCTATGATCTCGTTTGTTTACCGTCGCCCATGAAATAATCTCCACTGTTAATGAAGGGTTTACGAGCCTTATCTTCGTATATAACTCATTTTATTTATATGTCTCTTTTTAACGTAAGATACTCTAATTTTCAATATCTCAATTGGATCTATCTGTATCAGACGAGCTTCCTTTCAATCAATAGCTAATGCGACGCCATTTGAGTCACTCTAACTCAAATCTATAAACCTGTATTCGTCAAACTTTGCCAACTTCATTATGATACCAATGAAAGGTTTTGGGAGAGAAATTGGACCGGATACAAATAGGCCTATATATAACTAGGACATTATATTTCAACCAAAAACTTCAAGGCATTGAGTTATGCTGTGGGATGATTTCACTTGTGAATTTTCAACAAATCAATGTTATAAATACTATATCGGTATTAATATCGGTACTAAATTTAGTTATAATATAATACCGTGCTAGCATCCGTTAATATTCCGTACTGTTTTGAGTAATTTCTAAAAATTATAAAATAGTCATTGATTTTTTTTAAGATTATAAAACAATCTATCAATATATTGTATTGTATAATTTATAATTTTATACCAACCATGTCTACAAAATTTATAGTGATAGAAATTTGAAATAACAAAAATCTATTTATTTTCATTGATATTATTTTTCACATATTTCACGTACAAATAATAACCACAATTAATATGAAAAAAGATCATTTAATCATTATACAAGTATAAAATTAAGAACAATACAAAGTACTTAAAATGTTACTATTTCTTCATATAATAAATAATAATTAAATCAAAGGATTCAAAATATCAAATAAAAAGAATAATAGAGATTCATGACTTTCTAAGTATTACAATTTACAACAAAAGTTAATATTAAAGAAATAACCAATTAAAAGTGAAACTTGAAATAAAAATATTTACAATTTTATTTATATTGCATATATAGAAATTAATATATACGTAAAATATAACTAAAATTAAAAGAAGAGAAAAAATAAAAACTCAAAACTTCACTTAATTGAATGTCTACAAAAATAGTATTAACCTCAATTCTTATTTGGTACAAAATTTTAATCATTCAGAAGAGTTTCATCATTACCATCAATCAAATTTATTGCATCCAATGACATGTCAATAATTTTCTATTCAAGGTTATTTTCTAGGTCACCCACATCTATCAAACTCAGTTTATCAAAAACTCAATCTGCCAAAAGATTGAAATGGTCAAGACAAAATGAATCTACAAAAATACGTATTCTATTAAGAGTTTTAGTAAACAAATGACATTACATTATTAAGAAATTATAGTAAACTTAATAATGATAATAATATACCTTGTCTAAAGCTTTAAATTGTATCGAATAAAAACTAAGTTATTCATCTTTTGTGCTCTAGCCTATTCCTTTTCTTAGAATAGATGAATTCAAATATGCTCCTATTCCTTTCACATCCTATTGCACTCACACATTAACTTATAATTCAAATTGTAGACTACTGCAATTCTAGAACACTACTTTCGAATTGTTCCCACCAAGCAATTGTAAGATAACAAAAGTAACATTATAAACAATAAAGCAATGATTAATTTTCAACAAGTAACAAAAGTGAAAAAAATACTTGAATTAATTTCTTTCTTTGATGAATAGCAATAGGCATCCCAAAATCTTCAAAAGCATTCTTATAAATCTCCATTTGTGAGTTTAAGAGATCTTGTATCATCTAATGGGCAATAATAGTAGTAATAGTTAATAACATTATCCTATTAACTTCAATTTTCTTTGTAAAAATTAGTTTAAAATAGACACTAGGATTCAAAAATCCTTTAGCTGCAAACAATAAATAGTAAAATTGTCTTTCTCATCTCTCATTGATAACTGCAAGATAAGATAAGTTCAAACAAGGCCTATTTTTCAAATTGGCCTTGATTGTTTCCTTTGATCTCTCTATGACATTATAAAAATAAACTATATTTGCTTTCTTATCACTATCATGCAGATGAAGTACCTTCATTAAAGGCTTACAAATTTGAATGAAAAATTGATATTAGGATCAACTTTCTTATCTTCAAGTATAATTCTAGAAACCTCCAATTTAGTATTAGACCTAGGATGCTGAGATGCAATCAACTTATCATTTGTAAACATTTGTCTCAACTTCTTTGTCATCAGAATAAAACACTCAAGTGATAAGAAATTAGTTACAAATCATGTAATAGTAAGGATGGCATAAATTCTTAGCATTTGTGAAATTCTTTCTTATTAAATTCAGGACATATACACAATTGTAGATGACCTTGGTAACCTCTTTTTCTTTTTGCACAGTCTCATCAATAATAGAAAAATATCTTGTATCTCCTATATTTTTCAACATATCCATCTACTTTATAATTTTCTTCCATCTACTTTATAAGCAAAATCATTGTCAGTAATAAACTGAATAATATTTGTTAGCCTAACTTCATTCACAACTTTATCAAATACCTGAAATAGAGTATCAACATTCCTAACAAGGTTAGATGCATTAATATATGTCAAAAACATTGTCACCTTTGTAAAATAAACTAAAAAAATTAATAATAGATTCTTGTCTTCTATTTGTTCTATCGTCACACGTGATTAAAAATCCAAAAGTAGCCAAAGTCATTCTTTTTCATCCAAATAACTTTTTATTTCATAAATAGAGCTACTTAGAAGTTTACCTATGTAGTCATTAGTTGAAGAAGCTTTGTATCCTATATCGTAAGAGGTAATAATAGCTACCATAGGCTGATAATAATAAGACTAAGCAACATCATATACTATACCTGAATCATACCACCATCTAGCCATTGTCATATCCATATTATGGGTTGTTTTCCTAGATTTTAAGGCACTACGGATTGAAGGCTGAGTTCTAGGAGTTATTTGTGGTGTCAAAAAAATTAGACATCTTCTTTTCCTAACATTAGGTGTAAAATTTCCTTTTTGTTGGGTAGGAATACTACCACTTTCAATATCCCCACTATCATCCTAACCACTAACAAAAGAATTTCTACTACTACTTTCATAATTTAATCTTTGTCTTCTATCTTTCTCATGTTGATACTCTTCAAGCAATATCTTCATTTGTCATTTTAAATCATAACTCGCTTTTTTACAAGGCTCTACATCACCTTTGATCCCAGCTAAATGTTTCTTTAATCTGATAATTCCTCCATCTTTCAAATGCTTGTTATAATATAAACAAATGATATGGTTCTTCATTATAGGAACCAATCCAGTATGAGCCTAAGTTGGATCATTGAATCTTCCTGAAGTGCCTGACTTATCGAAAGTACTTGAACTTCCTTTCATTTATCTATAAAAATAAATGAAGAGATATATCAAACTTAATAATTTTATATCAAATTAATGTTGTGTAATGAAGAAATATATTAATAATAGTTTCTCAATAACTTATGTTTCTTTCTAAACCCAAACACCAAATATGTACATTGATTGATGCACTTTCACAATCATAACTTATTTTGTTTGATTACAAAATTCAAACACAATATCACAACTATAAACTATTTTTTGTAATTATATAATTCAAAAATAAACTCACAATTATAACCTATTTTGTATAGTTATATAATTCAATAACAAACTTACAAGTCACAACTATAACTCATTTGTGTTATTACATAATTTAACTATAAACTCAAATCTATAATTTAATTTGTGTAACCACATAATTCAACCATAAGATTACAAATATAACTCATTTTGTGTGATTATAAAATTTAAACATAAACTCGCAACTATAACCTATTTTGTATAATTATATGATTCTATCATAAACTCTAAACTATAGCTTATTTTGTATTAAATAATCTGATCATATATATAAACTCACAACTATAATTCAATTTGTATAATTACTAATCACATAATTCAACCATAAATTAATTAATCCATTTTGATGATCACAAAATTCAATTTATAATAAAGACTAACCTTTCATTCAAATTTCAATATATCTCAATCTTAAATTTCAGACAAGAATAACCTTAAATTCATAATCTAATTTCAAATTTCAAATAACAAATGAATAACTTTGAACTGAAATTCATAATCCAATTCAAAATTCTAGTTCCCAATCATCACAAAAAATTAAAAACACAACACACACACACACACACACACACACACGCAAAAGTAAAATGCAACCTTAGCTTAAGTTGACAAGTGACAATTGACAACACTATAATTTTACAACACAACACGACACAAAAGAGTGATGAATTGTAATATCTAGTTCGATTATTATACTATGTACTGTATTGCATATGCATTTTATAGAGTATGCGCTATTTATAGTATACTAGAGTAATTTAAGCCCTTAAATGTATTATTGACGTTATAACAAAGATCATGGATAGACTAGAGATAGTTCTGGACTCAATCAAAAATATCTCAAAATTTTTTTGAAAACTTTGAAAAGGTACGAAATAAGTCTGAACGAGCTTTAAAAGCTATTAAATGTGGTTTGGAGATTTTACTGATACTTTTAAATGAAATTTGGACGATTTCGATGACATTTAGTGATTTTCGGATTTAATTCGAAAATTCTTCCTGATAGTCAAAAAAGTTACCGAATAATTTCAAAATATGATGAAAAGCTCCAGAATTAGGATTGGAGTCCATAGGAATTGAAACGGGTCAAAACGGAGGTTGTTTGAATAGAATTCAAGTATTCTAAAATTATTGGACTAAAATGCCCTTTTTAAAAAATAATGGATATTGATGATTTTAAACCCCTTAAAAAATTTTAAAAGCATCCAATCAATAAGTATTGACCCTAATTAGATTATTTTATGGTCAATTTGAAAATAAGATGGTTGTGGAATGTTTTCGGGATTTAATTCAACTAATTGATCAATTAAATGCATTAAAGGATAATTTGGTCTTTTTGTACTAATTAAGGGCAATTTTGTCTTTTTACATGATATTAGTGGATTGATGAGTCATTAGAGATGACCAATGAGATGATGAATTGTGTTTGATGAGTCATTATTGATGACAAATAAGAAGGTGACATTTGTATCCATTAAATGAGTATAAAAGCAAAATATGCTTCATTCTTTAAACATAACCGTGAGGGTGAAAAAAAAGAAGGAAAAAAGGAGAAGAAAGAGTGAAGTTTCAGCCAAGGAGGGAAGGAAGAGAGTGCAATTGATTTTATTGGATTTTGGAGTGTGACTTGAAGAGAGCTTGATCAAGACTAAATATTCTTCAATTGTCCAAAAGATTCAAAGAAAGTGGTAAGTTTTCCTAACCTAAATTTATGATTTTATTAGGTTTGTTTTGAGTGAGAAAGATGTGTATAAGATCAGTGGTTTCTTAGTGTTACTTTGGTGTTTCTTTATATAGAATTGATTGAATATGACAAGAGAGGAACGTGTAGTAGAATTCTGTCTTAGGTTAGTTTGAACCAGTCCTAATGTTTTAGCGATAACTCAGCCTACAGACCTCCAAATTCAGTGATTCTAATTGAGCTAAAACCTAAGACATAGTACTAAAAATCTCTAGAAAAAGACCTAAACCAAATTTGTGATGAATGATACTGAAACTTGATATCAACATTGGCAACCTAATACTACCTCTGTATTGAAACAACTTGTGATATTTGGTACATTTTTTATGATTTAGAAGTTGAAATGACACGAACTAGAGATATCGGGGAACAAATGTTTAGAAGACCTCAAAACCTAATTTGAACATTTACTGTATGAAAATTAAGGAACAAGCAAAGATATGGATTCTGGACATGGGTCATAACTGTGACTCACCATGCATGATTGTGATATAGTGAATTAAATTGAGTGAGATTGTGTTTTGAAGGAATTGGTAAGTTAGAATGGATAAAATATGGTATTTAAGTGACTTTTGAAGTTAGATTTGGAAAAGGTGACCAAAAGTTTAGCTTACGAAAGTAAGCAGAAATATGATTAACATGCATGTTATAAGTTTAGATACAAATCTCAAATTCGGTTAAACTGAATATAGTGTTTTATGCCTTATTTCTTAATTTGGAAATAAATGCCTATAATGTACTTTGTGTAGATAAAAGAGAGTCACCGAATGTGCGAGTATGCATTGCAATAAGTGTGCAAAACTGTTAGTGTATTTTAATTGTTTTATATGAATTAGTTCTTTGTAAAAGAATTGATGACATGTGAGTGTTTTTTAAATTGAGTTTATGCAAATTGTTTTCATTTGATCATGAAATGAATATTTATATTGAGTTTTAAATATTGCTAACATACGTGTATGCTTTGAAAATATATGGGTTTTAATTTGAAAGTTAAATTTGATATGATTAGGAGTTACATTGAAATAATTCAATTATGAATCCTCCCATATTTGATTTAGAAAGTAAGATGAGTCGTAAATGTAATAGTTGCTTTTGCCTATGGTACACTGCTAGACTTTATACACGTTATTATACTGGTATACTTATAGTGGTTAACTTATAACAGGTAAGCGATGTAGAACTAGCTCCATACATAGTGATTAACAAGTCACAAGTAAGCGATGTAAAACCAACTCTGTGACTTGTTACAAGTAAGAGATGCAGAACCAACACCGTAACTACCGGTATATAGTTGTTAATCTGTTACAGGTAAGCGATGCAGAACTAACTCTTTAACTAGTAGTTAATCAGTTATGGGTAAGCGATGCAGAACCAACTCCGTGACTTTAGGCTTAGTGTATCATATGGTAAAGAAACTAGTGATGGGCTATGCCGAGTAAGGAAAGTCATGAAAATGTAATTCTGCTACTATTTATGTTAAAAGTGATTTGAGAAGTACCGTGTGATACCAATTCTAGTGGTTGACTTATTTTTTAGTATTAAAGTTTTCAAAAAAACTCATTGCCATTATTATTTATTGTTTAAGGAAAAAGGAAAATGGAAACTTTTATACGATGAGTTAATTTCAAAAATCATTTCGAAATAGTATTTTAGAAAAACTGAAATTGTATTTTATGAAATGTTATGTTATTACCATATTTGATGATGCACGTATAAATTGTTATGGTAAATGTTTTACCATAAACTTTATGATTGTATGGAATATTTTAGTTATGTTGTTATAAAAAGTTAACTTTTAGAAAACTTATTACACTCACTGAGCTCGTTTAGCTCATTCTTATTTTTATGATTTTAAATAACCCCCTAGGTATGCCTATAGGTGCTACAGTAATTGGGACTTCATCACAAGATTAGTTGTATCGTCGGGTGTTGCTATGCTTGTATCATTTTGATAAGTGCATTTGTGTAAATAATGGATGTTTATAAAGGCTTTTAATGAAATGCTTGAATATGTTTTAGCTTTTTAAAGTTTATTGTAGTGATTGTTGAGAATTATTTGTTTGGGGTTGCTTATGAGTAGACTTGAAGTCCATAATTTGTAGTTGAGAAGTTGGTGTGAATATAGAAGTGTTTTAAAATGTATTATGCAAGTTTTTGAAAATTGTGAATCTTAGAAAATCAGTCGTTATGCTGCCAAAATTTTTAGTGATACGTTTTGAAAAAAAAGTTTTCAGTATTTTTTATGCTTATAAAAGTTAAAATATAAAAGGTTTTTAATAGTTGAACGACTTTGCTTTGCGGGAACCCTTCAGTTGAGTTAGATATTGATTAGAGAGCCATTGTGGGGCCTTCGGGAGGGCTCCATTTGGGCTCTCAAAGGGAACTTTGGGATGGGTCCTTTCATGAATGCCGGCAATTGGCGATGCCAACTAGTAACTGGTGACGAAGGCACAACTGCTAGTTGGCACAACTGGCAAAAGGTGATAGCGTGACTGGTGGTAGCGTGATTAACAATGGTGCAACTGGCGAATGGCAATGGCCAAGGTTGTCGTATGAAAATGATTGGAGTCTAGATTGTGGATTAGAGAGATGAGGTCATGCCACAAGGGAGAGGGCTGAGGAGGAGAGGAATAGGCGAGGAACTACAACTAGGGGGTACATAGGTTTGGGAATAAACTAATAATTTTATTAAGGTTTTTTTTTTGCATTTCAATCCTCTAATTTTTTAAAATTTACGATACTTACCAATATTTCACTAGTATTTCAAATACATGCCGATACTAGCCAAAAAGATCAGTACAGGTTGGTCTGATATCTTAAAATTTTATTTCATTTTTGGTTTTTATAGTGCCTATTAATCGGTAGGGTACAAATTCAAAACTTTGACATTAATAGCATTAATAGTATGATAATTTTATTATTTATTAATTTATAAAATATATTTTATCTTGAAAGCTTTATATATAACAAATTAAGGTATCCTTTAACATGTACTTTAAGTAAGACAAAGAAATGTTCCTTCCACAAAGATGAAGATTTGTCTTCAGGGAGTCTCTTGTTTACATTTGCATATATTAATATACTTTTCAATTCATGTAACCCAAATAAGAATATACACATATTTTTTAAAATCATATTCTTATTCTAATTCTTCATTATCTTTTCTATAGGTATTAACTCAAAAGTTTTTAAATTCCTTTAGACACTTGGTACTTAATTTAGAGTTTGTTTTCCTTGTTTTTAATTTCAATTTTCTTTTTCCTTTCTCTCTTAAGTTGATTTTAATGAACGTTTGTCACTGATTAATTTGATAATTAATAAGAATATGAGATCTTGTTTTGCACGATATCTTTTAAAGTATTTTTTTAAAATTTATGAAAACCTACTATTAAATTATTTTAGTCTTTTTACCTTATTTTAATAGTAAATCATATAAGAAGATTTTGCGGTAGACTATGTTTATTAGAAGTTGGTTATGTCCAAATCCTAGATAAGTGAAATGGGAATAAATTGGTCATAGTGAGAAATGTCATGGACATGAGATATGCATATAAAGGGTAAGCAAAGTAAAATAGTTCTTAGTAGAGAAAATTCTTTATGTCATATGAGATCTCTATGATGGTATTGAAATTCATGTAGGCTTTTACCTATTTAAAACATCAAGTTTTAATATTAAAAGACAAAGTCTTAAATAGTGAGACCTATAAAAACACAAACTTGTGACAAAAGAACGTATAAAGTTGCAAAATTTAAAGTAATTTGATGAATCCACTAATATCCCCTATCTTTCTGCTTAATTTTATAGAGTTTTAATAGGAAATCTACCCTAAGTTTCAAACTTTACAGTATGTTTTATTGTTCTTATACTGTTACGCATGCCACAAGTTTGAATTTTTCTCTATTCAAACTTGACATTAACAAGCTTAACTGTAACATCCCGTTATCCACGTTAAGGTTAGGATTGTGTATTATAAGAAATTACCGAGAGATTAGAATATGCATATCATGCTTAAGTTAAATATGACGTGCACATTTTTGCACACTCATATGATTGTACATGCATTCATTGATATTTTTCCTGTATAATTGAGTTATTAAATGCGATTAAAATGTGATTTAGCAATTTTGGTATATTTAGGATATTTTGAAATTTTTGGTAAATTTTAGAAAAAATTATTGAAATATAGACCCATTATAATGTGACACGTGACAACATGTATATGTGACAAATGGCTTGTATGTGTAGTGATAAGTGGCAGACTTACTTGGGTGACATATGTGATACATGCAAAATAGCCACGTAGACTGATTTGAGTAAGGAAAGATTACACGTAGCTTATGTTCTAGTTAGGAAGTGATTAATGTAGCTTTTGATATTCACTGAAAGCATTCAGCAGAGAGCTCTTTCTTTGCTCCTTGTCCATCATCGAATATTAAATTGTCATTCTTATTGGTTGTTATTGATTCACTCTTACTGCTAGGAATAACTTAATCAAGTAACTCTGATGATGTTTTTACGATGTAAATGTATACATGCATGAGGAGTTTAAGAAATATAGTTTTGGTGATGAATCAACTAGATGAAAGATTTGTGAAATAAGAATTGTCCATATTAGTATAAAATAGATTCTGGTTTGGATATATGAAAGTTTGCGTAAGTTGATGAAGATATATATATATATATATATATATACTTTGTTCTGGTTATAAGTTGATGTATTGTTCATGCATGAATATGTTAAGTGTTAACAGAAATGAATTTGAGTGAATTTAGAACTAAGGGAAAAGTTTAAGGTGATGTAGTGTTATGGGGAAAAGCATTAAAATGGAAAGTTATGATGAAATGAAATTGTTGATAAAAAGAAAAGTGCAGCAATCGGTGAATATCCGTATATGTTCTATTTTTAGTGTTAGTGTGTAATCTTGAATTTTGATCTATTGTGGATGATTTTGAACTGTAATAGGAGTTAAATGAAGTGAAAGAAGATAAATTAGAGAAGTTGGTTTAGAATAAAAGAAAGAAAAGAGAAAAAGGGGTAAAAATGTGGTCTAAAACTTCCATGATTAAACTATATTGGTGATCTAGGAAGGTTTTGATAAAATTGTCTCCATAAAAGCTGTAGATCTTTCTTTTATCTTTTTAATGATATAAAGTTTGAAAATTTTGGATTTCTAGATTGAAAGTTATGGAGGTTAGAAGTGAGAGAGTCTGATTGGAAAGTCACGATTGCGACGTAGTGGACTTCAGCCTCAACATCCTTTGATCTTTTGATTGTATCTCCTTCGTCCGACCTCTAAATGATACGGGACTTAAACCATTTGACTTGTAACACACTAATATACATCTACACAAAATATCTTAGCCATCTGAACTCATTTGGGAGAGATCGAGTAAAAAATACGGGACAGGTCTAGTTGAGTGTGCACAAGCATGAGTCTCTCACACCCTTGAATTTTCTCCCTTACACCCATGAGTCCCTCACACCCATGACTTTTTTCACACCTATGACTTCTATTCGTCATTCCCAAGAGTGTTTATTGGTTTTAATTCTCACATCATGACACCATGCTCTCTAATAGTTTATGCACCCAAGAGCAACTTGAAAACTGAACAGTCTTACTTATTTCGATCATAACTTCTTCTATAGACTTACAAATGACTTGATTCTTTAAACTATAGGTTCCTAACACATTATTCTACCTCTCCATAAAAATTGGTAGCATTCTGAATTGATTTGAAAAAATATTGATTGAAAGAAAGTGAGGGAATATGTTGGAATCGTATGAACTGATATGATTTCACTAAACGTTCTTAGGTATTTCAGTTATATCTTATGCTGTAGTCATCCAAATGAGATGATTTTTGATTTGGAGTAAAATAGAGATATAGATAGATTGTCTAAAGAAATCAAATTTTAATTCAGTCTCTAAGATTTTCAATTTTTGGATGGAAGTTGAGTATGGTATACTATTTCAGAATGAGAACAATCTGAAAATATTAGGGTATAACTTTTAGATTGCTAAACCAAATTGAATGATTTTTATGTCATTAAAAACTTAAGACATTGTAGAATAACTTTCTAGAAGGAGGTGTTGCCTAATTTTGTCATTTACCTTATCAGAATGATCATGCAAAGTTGACCTAAAAGTATGTTGTTAGAAAAGTCTGAAATGATCAATTGAGTTACGAAATTAACTTTATACTATTTTATTGTGGTCCAAACCCTAAGTAATAATTATATTTATGAGGGTTTTGATATATGAATGCTATGGTGATAAGAATTTGATAAGATATCTGGGATTGTCATTGAAAATGCATTGTGCATTTTTGATATACATAGATGTGCATAAAGGCATGCTTATATATTTGTGCAAAAGTTTGATATTTGTAAATATGTTTTGTATGATATAGAAGAGCACATTGGACATCAGTCAGACATTGCCGAACCATCCAGGCAATAGCATATCGAAGCGTACTGTGAGTCAACCTAGATGATTTTTCCTTGGATTGATTTGATTTGTTTGACCTCTAATTATGAACTGTTTATGTTTCGTTATGAATTATGGCCTTAAAGTCCGAGAAGTTTAATATTTAGTTAGGTATTGGAAGTGCTCTAAACTAATGTGAAATTCTAAATAATATTTATATTCTCAACAAAAGTTGAATGCCGGACTTAGGTCCAATTACTATAATATTCTGACCGTGCATCATATGTGATTGTTATAAATGGCATATTTTGTATTTGATATATTTCATAAAATGCATGCTTAAATAAAGGCGCTGTGACTGGAGTAACCAGTATATAAGTGCTTATACGTAGAACTTTGCTCCGTGATTTTCTATTTCTGCATGTAGAGCTTTGCTTCGTAAATTCTATTTTGATTGAACCCAATGGGTCGGTATTTGTATCCATATGTGAAAGGTACTCGGTCACAACAATAATAACAAATTTGGAGTCTCATATGCATCTGTAATTGTATATACCTGTTCTAATTCACAATGATAACATGATTTTCCATGATAATGTGAATATTGAATTATTTATGATCTGAATGAATATATGTGAGATATGTGATTTTTGCTTTTGCTTTAGGTGAAATCATCAATGATGATTCACTCATTGAGTTCGTAAAACTCATAAAAAATTACAATATGGCTTTTCAGACACTAAACAGGAGACCTAGTTTCTTTAACTTGATTAGAGGAACATTTTGGACTTAGTTATGGCTCAGAGGTCTGTCAGATGACATAAGAAGAGTTGTAATTTTGTATTTTGTAGTTTCTTGTCTAGAACTTGTATAAGGATTGTAAAATACAGTGAAAGCTTTTGTCAATAAATGCAGTAAATGGATTTAAATTTGATGACTCTTAATTATATGATATGATGCCATGTGTTAAGTTGGATATGTATTTGCTCCGACATACCATTATGTACTTAAATATCCTTGGATATTCAGGTATATACTCTATGGTAGTGGGATGTTACATTAACTATAGCACGAGCACAAAAATTGACCAATTCTGATCAATCATTTTTTTATCAACAAGTTTACTGAGGTAGATGCTCTTATTTCAGTTTATATATTTAATAATATTTAATTTTTATTCTTATTTGAAATTTTTTGTTAGAATTTTTTCTCAACTTCATATGTATATTTTAGGTAAAATGCTACAAGATTTTTTTTGTTGGATGATATTAGACATATTTAAAAACTACTTATATATATCAATGAACATGTCATTTGTTGCACAAGTCATGAATAAGTTCTAAAAAAATTGTATCTTAAAATTCAAATGGTGGAAGGGATTGAGTCAAAGAGTATTGTAAAAAGCTAAAAAACCTATATGGGTTAGTTAAATGTCATTGGGTCTCTTATGAGGTGTTCTTATCCCTGATCTCAGAAATCATATTTGCCTTCCTTTTTATATGAAAATTATTATATTTTCTAGATATTCTTTTTTTAAGAATCTCGCACTTGGTACTTACTGGTTTTTACTTTCTTTGCTTTATTCAACAAAAACTTCTCTTTCCATTTACTTTTATTCATTTTTTATATTGTAGTATGAATTCCTTTTAATAAGATATTAAAGCATCTAAAAGGAATTTTTTTTGTCAACAAAGTAGGTTAAATAAGGTTGTGAGATATGCCTTGAATTCTCATGAAATAGAATTCTAATGGCCTTAAGCTTTTAAATAAAATTTTAGTGTCACTACACATTTATGGAAATAGGAGTTTCAGTAACCTTAAACTTGTGTGAAAATAGAATATTAGTGACCTTATGATAAACGATTATTGTACTATTTTTTATACCTATATTGAATATGTTTTACTTGTTATTTGTGAGTTTTACATTTTTTGGTACTTATTTTGTTTCAAGTGTGTTTTTAGGTCTTAATTGTCTTAATGAATTAAAAGAAAAAGAATTAAGGGGAAATCATGGTATAAAACAAAAGAATTAAAGTTTTCCTAAAGATACACACCTATGTGAAGATGCATGCATTCGTGTTATTAACATATACAACTATGTAAAAGGATTATGTAAGAGACTGTAACCATGTAAAGCTTCAAAGACGTTTTTTCTCATGTGGAGATATATGCTTGTGTAAGTAACTAAGAACGTGTAAAGTTGCAATATTGAAGTATTTTTTAGGTACACAGTCACTCACATGACCATATGACTAACCATGTATAATACAAAAACCCTAGTTTTGTAATATAAAAGTAAATTATGAAGAGGAGACAAAGAGAAGAGAGTATAGTTGAAAGTTACAACCAAAGTTAGAGTATAAGACATGATTTTGAATTTAGAATGAGGAAAACAAATAGATGATTTCAAAAGACCAGATAGAGAGCAAGCTTTCATTAAGGATTTAAGGGGATTTCATTATAGAAAAGGTGGATATACATATTTATATATTATTTTCTTTCTGATTATTTTTTTGAACTTTTGATTTTTGTTTCATTTTCTACTTTTAGGAACTAAATTTGTTTAATGCCTAGGTAGGATGAACCCTAAGTTGAGATGGATGCTGTGATTTGACCTTTATTTAATGCAATTTATTTGATTGATTCTTTGATGTTCAATTATGTGTTTCTATTCTTAAATTAACATGTTCAGGATAATAGTTCAATGTTTGATTTCATATGATTGAGATTGAGATTGAGATTAAGAAATCCTTTCGTATAAATAAATATACCATAATTGAAGCATTTGTATGAAAACCTAAAGATAGGTCGACACAAATCCTTAGGATAAAGGTCAAACCTAATAAAGATATCTATGAATGGAATAATGTGATCTTAGAGGTTTTAATTGGAAAGAGATTTTAGTTAATCAACCAAAGATTAATCATTAATAGTCTTGAGAAAGTTATTAGCATAAGATGGGAGTTTCAATGGTCCAATGATCAATAATTAAATTGAATGATAAAGGCATGTTACTTAAGATATCTTAGGAGGATTCATTACCTAAGTACTAGTTATTTGATATTGGGTTAATCTTTGTATTATATTTGTCTTGATTCTTTATTTTGTTAAGTTTTATTTTAGATTAGTTTTAAATTAAATCATCATCTTATTCGATAGTTAGATAATAGAAAAGTGACCATTACTAGTATTTGTAATCCTTGTGGGATCGACCGGTACTTATTGGTTCAAACTACAACTAAACTGTGCACTTATGGTTTATAATTACATCAATCACCTTAAGATTCTATGTTAATAAGGTTTCGCTATAATTAAACTTTTTATAGGTAACGCTAGTCTACAAATAGTTTGATAAGGGTTTTATAAGTGTTGATGCTTGATTATCTCCTATAAATCGAATTTCAAATTTTAGAAATTAAGATTGAATGATAAAAGAAAAAAAAGGCTTGAGAAACATAAAGAGAAACCCTAAATTAGCATAAACACATGAAACAACCAATGAAACCCTTTTAAAGTAAAATTTCATTGATCTAAAATGCAGTTTTTGGAGATTTTAAGGATTTCAATCACATCATCTTTGATTTTCAACCTTTCTTTAGTTTAAACGTTTTCTCTTCTATGAGTATGAGCTAAATTCTTTTTGGCATCTAGATTAGATGAACCCATGATAGACCTTGTATTGATTTTATCTTAATTTAATTAATTCTTTAGTTCCATTGAGATTTAATTATGTGCTCTTAATTATTTTTGAATTAATAATGCCAACATGTTGATTTATATAAGATTTCATGCAATTGAGATTGATCAGTCTAATATACGAATATATTTAATATAATTGAAAGGAGTTGCATACAAACCTAAAGATAGGTTGACATAAATCTTCTAGATTATAGTTAAACCTAATATTGAAATTCATAAATTGACAAATGTGATTCTAGGGTTTTTAATTAGAAAAAGATTTCAAATAATCAACTTAGAATGAAATGCTAATAGTCTTGAAAAAGATATTATCATAAGTGACATTTTTCATGGTTCAATAAACTTTAGAATAGATTGATTAGTGAAAGCATGATTGTACAAGAAGTCCTAGGGGGATTTGAATTCTAGATATTATTATTTTATTGGTTAATTTTTCATTCTTTTACCATTATAGTTTATTTGGTTGTGTTGACTTACCCTTAGTTTATTTTTCTTTCATTTTAAATCTAATTTATCAATATAAACTCGATTGTCGATTAGAAAATAAGAAAAGAGTTATTACTAGTATTTATAGTCCTTGTGGGATTTAACTGTACTTGTTAGTACTAACTACAACTATACCACATACTTGTGGTAAAAACATTAATGCACTACCAAGTTTTTAGCGACATTTTTAGTGATTAGGATATTAGGAAAACTTAGCTTTTATTAACCTAGTCGTTATTTTTCTTTCACATTTATTTCATTTCTTTTTATGTTTATTTATTTATTCTTAGAGCTTTCTGCTTTGTCTTTGTGTTACAACTTATTTGTAAGATTTGGATGTTAATTGTTATAGCCACAGAAAAAATGGAAGGATGGAGAGGATAATATTCTCAGGGGGATTATAGCATGTTATCTCTTATGGTAGTTTTGGAAGCTTAGAACGAGAGGCATGGTGACATATATTCAGAAACTCAACCTTCCATCCATTACATGTTGCGACATTTATGGGGGTAACTATCACATTTATGAATGTCAGGCAGTAGACTATATATAAGGGCATCTAATTTGTATGGAGAATTGGCCTTAAGAAACCCCATACATGAATACTTATCATTCAAAGTGAAGTATTTATTATGACTTTGCATGGAAAGATCACATTTCATCTAGATTTCTATAATAACAACAACAAGAGTAACATCAACATTTTAAGGATTTTTCTTATGAAATTTGTTGCTTTAATTGAGGCAACCCTCCATAAACTAAAGGGAGAAGTGTTTTATTTGGACATACTGAGCCAAATTTTAGGGAACATGATAATACAATAACTTTATAGAGTGGAAAGAAGCTAGAGGTTGAAGAAAGGGAGGGAGTTGTTGTTCAAAAAGAGAAGGAAGATGAATAGGAGGAATCAAATAAGGAGCCTATCAATGAATTATTGACAGTCATCTTAAGTACAGATGGCTCCTACTTCTTATATAATAAACTATCAGAGTTAATTGAAGATTAAGGGGGTTTTGATAATCCTTTTTATATTGACAATTTATTACAAAAAATGGCACTGATAGGTTTACTTAGTCTTACTAATTTGAAACTATATTTTCTTATTATATTGCAACATATGGCCTATTTGTAGGCTAATAAGCACTTAATTTCGTAAGATGAGTGGAAGAAAGTTGTTAATTACATATCCAGGTTGAGTTAAATTGAGAATGTCAAACTAATGATGTTAAATAAGTGCTTCTTAGGAGGCACCCAAGTTTTTAATTTGGTAATTTTGTTTAAATTAGTTTTATTCCAAGATTTTAGGTTTTCGTTTCTATAGTTTAACTTCTATCTAAGTTAACTTTGTGGTTTAGTATAACTTTTCGCTTGGTTTATAGTTATAAGGGTGCCATTTTCATCTTTTATGCTTTAAGTATGTGTGTTAATTTATATGTGAAAGTAGGTGGAAAATTTGTCTAAATTAAAAAGTTATAGAAAGTTACACGCCCATGTGAGAAACCATGATGAATTTTGTTCCCTTTTCTCTTATTTTCAAAAAATTATAGAAAGTTACATGGGTGTGTTATTGGGCATGTCAATTTTAGGTGTTTTAATTTTCGCGTCAATATAGCCATGTTAAATCCTAATATGCCTATGTAATTTATCATCTTAATTTTGTTTTAACACAACCTAGATATATGCATGTATTCTAGCTTATATTAAACTGTGCCATAACATGTTTAAGATGCAAATGTCTTATATAATTGAAGATGAATGCGTCTGGTAAAAACTAACCCTAATTTGTTTAAACATATGGCAATTACACGCCCGTGTTCATTCTTATATTGAGTAAAATCTTCTTTAAATTGTACTCCACTATCCACTATCTCAATTTTCAATTTCTCTCCCGTTTTTCTCTTCTAGTCAATGCTCATCCTCATCTCCTTTGTGCAAAAACCATCCGTCAACTTAATTCTCTTAAAATTTCTTCAAGTTAAGGTATCTTTATTCTTTGTTTTAATTATTCTTGAGTTGTTAAATAGTTCTAGGGAAATTGAGTGCAAAAATCAATGTTCTAGGTGTTATGGAGTTATTTGGGATTACCTATATGATTGGAATGATTTTAGGGGTCTACTTGATATTTTTTGGGCTTTTTTGTATGTCGAATTCAAATTTTTTAAGGATTTTTGGGCTATTTTGGATTTGTTTATGTGAATTTAAATTTTTGGGCTATTAATTGGTTTTGAATGAATTTAAATGTTAAATAGATCGTGTTTTACATTTTTATTAGGCTTTTATAGTGTTTAGTTACATAATATTCGGGCAATTTTATTTTTATTTGTATTATTTGATTTAACAAGTGTATTTAAATAAATTAATTGTGATTTTTTAATTAACTGATATCAGGGAGCATTGTTTGTTTAATTATGATGTTTTAGGGATTTTAATGTTATTTTATTTTAATAGTTATGGATTAATTTGATTTTTATCATATTTGTTCTTATTTTTGCTATTAAACCTTGTCAAATTGATCGTGGATTATATTATGGTGTTTATATATCGTGGTTTGATGGATGTATATTATTCCTAACAAAAATTCTTTTTATTTTCTATTTTAGAGACTGATGATAAAGAGAGCAACCACACAATACCAAAAGCCAGAAAAGGAAGTACCAAGGAGGAGGCAAAGGGGAGAGAGTACTTTTTAATAGCCACCTCAATTGCTAGAGTTTGCATAATCTATGCTTACTACACATCACAAGCTTCATTTCATAGCATCAGCACATATTGTGTGGTTCTAAAGACTAAGGTCGAAGCCTTACTCAGAGAGCTGAAGCATCAATTAGGTAATGCTTAACCAAATTGGGAATACTCTAAGGAATCTGGATTAATCACGTTGGTGGATGAGATCACTTCTTTGCAATCGGGGAATCTGGCTACACATAGTTAACTCCGTAGTTCCTCACCACCTTCACTATAGAGAAGCAATATTACACCTACGACATCAATATCATATTACAGTTTCAAGTGCTTAAAGAAATGTATAGTAAACTACACTTTGCATGGGCATATACTCGGAGGAGTATGTAGCGTTTCAGCGCACTTCACTAATAGGGTTGATAAGAATGCATTTTGGTGCAGCATTAGTTAAGAATGGTCTTACAAGTTAACAAGGTCCAAGGCATCGCATTTAAGGTCCCTTGCAGTGACATACGTGGATACGTTAATTAACCATATGATCGGAGGAAGAGGGGACAACATTAAAATAGTAGGGATGAAAGATATGTCTTACCTTTACAATATGAAAAAGAGGGTCCTAATCCACCTCGGATACGCCTTGGCCTAGTTCTTCAAGCATTAGATATATGACATTAGAGTAGCAGTTATCTGCGTGGGTCTATACATAACCAGATTAATCCAAGGCATGAGACTATTGGAGCGACTATATGTGATGACGTCGGTGCTTTAGACAGTGCCTATCACCTTGAAACATTAACGAAGCGATGGTTGATGTCTTCGTTAGTGGAGAAAGATGAAAGAGATACAAAAATTTTGTGCCCGGCAATGTTTGCTTACTATCTCGATTTATTTTTGTTCCGATTACAAAGTACAAGGACATAAATTTTTTGTTCCTTCTAAAACTGTGGTACAAGATTTTTTGTCACGGGAATAGAAATAAAACACATAAGTAAATTTCAGAAATATCCCTCCCCTCCAGGGCCGTTCCTATCATTTTATAGGCCCTGGGCGAAATAAAAAAAAAGGCCCCAATAAATTGAAAATATACTTAAGTATACATGTTTGTATGA
>JANZLD010000005.1:18119603-18144240 GCA_026413575.1 Erythroxylum carthagenense | reverse complement strand
ATAATAATAATAATAATAATAATAATAATAATAATAATAATAAGAACAACAACAAGAACAACAACAAGAACAACAACAACAACAACAACAACAACAATTCAACAAAAGTCCATTAGAACCACATTAATATATAAAATAATATAGTAAATGAAATAAAAATAAAAATAAGATTAGATAAAAGAAAATAATAATAAATAAAATAAATACATAAATAAAAATAAATAACTGCTTGCAAATAAAAATATAAAAATAAGTAATAAAATAAATAATGCAATAAATACAACATAAGGTAAAGAATAAATAAAATAAAATAAGTAAATAAATATACAAACAAGAAAGAAAACAAGTAAATGTATAAGACAAAAGTCACCACAATAAAATATTTAGGCTAAATAAGGAAATGTTGATGCCAAATAACTAATGACAAAGAACTACACATTAAAATATTAGGCTAAATAAAAGATATAAGATTCGAAGAAAAATGTTTAAAAAATCTATGAAAAGAGAAGGGTCTCTTTATATGAGATCCTTTACCTATATCTTAGTATGTTAAAGTTTTGTTTTAGGGTCACATCCTCAGTAAGTTCTAACAAAGTCATATCATTTTTAATCACCTCCCTCAAGTTCTTATCAGGTCTTCCTTTTTTCTTCTTATAGTTTTTAAGTATAATCTTAGTACGTCAAAGTTTCGTATTGAGAGCTACGTTCTCGGTAATTTCCAGCAAAGGCATATCATTCTTGATCACCTCACCCCATTTCTTCTTAGGCCTTCCTTTTTTCCTATTATAGTTCTTGAGTATAATTATCTTGCATTTTCTCATCGGAGCATCAAGATGTCTCCTCTTAATATGTCAAAATCACCTTATTCTTGTGTCTCTTAATTTTTCCTTAATATTATCCATCTTTAGTTTGTCTTTTACCATTATATTCCTAAACTTATCTCTTCTTGAAGGTTGCACATCCAATAAACCATTCTCATCTCCACCACCATTAACTTATGACTATGCACCTATTTAATAGGCTAACATTCTGCTCATATAGAGCATTGCCAGCCTAATCGCTACACAATATAATTTACCTTTGAGCTTAAGGGATATCTTTTTGTCACATAAAACTCTTAATCCACTTCTTCATTTAAGCCACCTTGATCTGATACGGTGAACAATGTCCTCATCAATCTCTCCATTGCTTTGGATGATAGATCTTAGATACTTAAAACACTTTTTATATGGTATAACTTCTGATCCAATCATTACTTCCATATTGAAAACCAATCAGTTGCACTTTAAGCATTTAGTCTCAGCCTTGTGCAATTAAAAACCCTTAGACTCTAATGTATCCCTCCAAAGTTTTAGCTTGACATTGACATCCTCTTTTGTCTCATCCAATAAAACAATATCATTAGGAAATAAAATATACCAAGGCACATCACCTTGTATATTCTTAGTGAGCATATCTATCACTACTACAAATAAAAAAGAGCTCAATGAGGAGCTTTGGTGTAATACAATATCAATAGAAAAATACTTTGTATCTTCTCCTATCATCTTTACTATAGTCTTTACACCTTCCATTTTTTGATTCACGACACAATTTGTAATTATTGGATTAGGATGGGTTCATTGTCTATGTCCTTGGTACGCAGTCCCAGAGACTTTGTATCCTGGAGTTATAGTATTAATTCCTATTGATCCTATTTCATTTCTAGTCTTTTGCCCTTCAATTGAGAATGATGGAGAGCATTAGCTTCAATTAAACAAGCTCAACCTTGAAAAGAAAGGTGGTAGGCTGAAGAACCGTTGAACGCTTTAACTTGGCCACTGAAGAAAACCTTCCTTTGAGGAAGAGTCTCGCAGTACACCTATCACCTATCAAGTAAAGAGAGACTCTTTTCTTTATTACACTGATGTAGTTGAATCTTATTAAGAGGAAGACTTTGTCTTGTCTACACCCTGGAAAGAAAAGATCAGATCGGCAACAACAAGTGTCTTGTCTATCCCTTCCTCTCTGAATCGTATGGATAAGATATCTTTGCTTTGCTCCCTCTTTTTCCAAAAAGACTCAATCCTTACCTTATAACATCGCTTCTTCCCTTTAGCTACAAGACTTTACACTCTCTTAAAAAATCCACTTTATACATTTGAAGTGTTTAGGGTTTATTAAGCTCTTAAATTAAATCATAATGAGTTATTTATATAAGCTTACTTATGAACCATATCATCATCATCATCACATAGTTCGAAGTCCTACAATAAAGTAGAGTCTGAGGAGGTCTGATAGTACGTAGCCTTACCCCTACATTATGGAGAGGTTATTTTCGGCAGACCCACATGCAAATATGACAATAAAATAGTGATGCAGATATTTTTAAAAAAGTGATATATATATATATATATATATGTATAATTAAAAATAATTTTTAAATAACAAATAGAAAATTACAACTTAAAAAAAGTTACATATCTTCATTAGGAGATGCAAGTATAAAAGATAAAGTTTTACCAAATATACCTGATATAATGCAACGTACTGCTTATACCTGATATGTTACAAAGTTTTGCTCACCATTTATTGAATTGTCTGTGTCATCCTTATGTAGGGACATTGTTGGACTCAAAATTTTGGATAACTAACAACTGAGATAGAGGCAGAAACAAAAAAGGGTAGGAGAATCCAAAAGATAAAAGTAGAAGAACATAAGATTTGAGAAGAGAGCAGAGATTTGAAAAAAGAGAGACCATCTCCGTCCTTGCTGAAGTTTCAAGCAACTCCACATTTACATAGCTACAAAAGTCAACTAACTACATAAAACCTTTTGTTTTGTGCGACTCCTCCAATCTAGTTCGCCAATAATGATGGAGTTGTCTGATCATAAAATTTTCCATTACCCTCACCTACCTCCCCCTTAGGTACCTCCAAGCTCCGTATGGAAAGCACAACCTTTCAAATTAAGGACCCATAATCTCACCACCAGTGGCAAGGGTTCTGATGGAGAACCCAACTCTATTTCTACCCCTTCTCCTCCTACCTTTTGGCTGACATTTCAAAAACTTAAAAGCTTTAATTATCTTAACCCTATACATAACTCACTACTTCCACTGAACTTACATCTACCACTTAAACTTTATAACAACAAGAGGAAGGACAAGTCTTTGATCTATTGATAAAGGACATAAATTGGACGACGAAAAACACAATACTAAAGAACAAAAGAAATCGCATTCACATGGAGTACAAACTTAACAAGAATATCTAAATAAAAAAAGAGCCACCATAAAATTATGAAAAGAAAAATTGAGCTATCTTGAAAGGCTAAGAACATCTGACTCACAATCGGAGAACATAACCAATATAGGAAGAAAAATCGAACATATCAAAGAAGCATACAATAAATGATAGATCTAGAAGTCAATCAGATCAACATAACAGAAAAACATTATCAAAGAATCACATATCTAATAATCGAAATAAAAAATACTGATCTGTTAAGCCAAATGAAGAAAGCAATTATACCTGGAGAGGGGAGGTGAGAGAAGAGCTAAGATCATGAAACTAACAACTAGATTTGACAGATCAGGCAGTCGTAAATGGTCGAGAATGGTCAGGTCTCAAGAACAATAACTACCTGAAGAAGCACCGCATAGCCATTCATCACGAAAACAAAAAGATTATTCTCCCATGGGTTTGTTGCTGTGGGATGTTGATTTTTAACTCAACTGACGTTCCGTTGGCTTAAGCTATGTGCATTAAAAGAAAAAGAATGCATAACAAAGAAATAGGTATAGAAAATGGACCTCTATAGTCAGTACCCACATACCCAACTCTTAAGACAACCTTTTTCTTTCGAAAGGGAACCCATTTCTTAAAACATGAGCTCATTTAAACCTTGAAAGGTCGTCATCTCCAATTTTAGGGAACAAGGATGAGGATTCTATCTTTGAGATCAAGCTACCTTCAAATTGAGAAGCTCTATAGGGCATCAAAGAAGTAAGCTTACCTTGAGATGGAATAATGTCGCATCTCTTCAAGTGGAAGAGTGATTCGTTGGTCCAAGGAACTTAATAAGAATGATTTAATGCAAAAATCAAAGGAACTTAATAAGGGTTATAACTTGACTTAGGTAAAGGTATGGTCGAAAAAAGTTTTTAGGTTAAATAAATTGAAGGAAATGATACAAACTTATCTACATAATTTTTAACTCAAATTAGTTCAAAAATTGACTTAATTCAAATAGTATCCTTTCAATCACCTCATCATTTTTTATTTTTATTTTTATTTTTTAATAAGAACATCAAAAAGCAGACTGCGTTTTTATTTTTTATTATACTTCTCCTCCATTATATAAAAACTGAAAAATCATGTAGGCAACTTAAATAAATTGATTTACTTTTCATGAAAACAATTAAAATCATATGCAAATAAGTTTTATACATTTCTTTCAATTTGGGGGCTTAAAATTGTTAAGGATATTGACAAAAAAGGGTGGCATGTAATAAAGTTAGTGTGCAAGAAAAAAAGTTCAAGACTCAAATTGGCTAAAATTAAGTTAGGTTTTTTTAGGTCAAAAATGGTTATATCTAAGTGTCCCTATCATCTTCAGACATAAATTCACCAAAAATATGATATCAAAAATATATTTAAAAGCTAGTTGTAGCATAAACAAGCTATGTTTGATAATACACCACAAAGAAAAGTATACGAGAATAAATGCGATGAGTTGCTCTTATGCTCAAAAGATCACATGACTTTCAAAATGCATAAAGTCTTGCATATTTTCATTCAAAAAAAACCAATGAGATACTATAAGTAATTTAATGAAAAAAACTAATTATGCTCATCTCTCTCATACGTTAAAACAAAAAAAAAAGTGTCCTAACTTAGGAACTATTTTTAAACAACATTCAGAAACTTTTAAACTACCACAAGGAATAATCTACATATGAATCATAATATTTATAAGTCCAAATACAAATCACAAATTTCATGATGGTATATGCTTTCACTCTCCACTTACTCTCCCCTACACCTAAATCATACATTGTCATTAATGCATGCAGCAGATGCTTACATACCACGAAATTAATTAATATAAAATAAATCACTTAGTAGAAGACTTCCTTGATTTGTGAGCATCTAAAACAAAATATACCATGGTGTTGATGTGTTGATAAGTTTTATAATATAAAACTCTCAATATCGCAAGTATACATATCTTATTTTGTAGTATTAAAGGTATTGTTCCCACAAGGACTAATATGCACCTGACAACTTAAATAGAACTTTGTTTAAGGTACTAAAGATTGATGTGAATGAAAATAAATGATTGAAATTAAAAACAACTAACAAAACGAATTAAGTAAGGAATTGAACAATTAAGTTGCCAATAAAATTAAGGTTGATTAAAGTTTGAAGACTTAGGAACTATTTTATCCTTATTATGTTTTCCTTTTATCTTGTTGATCTAATTAGGTTTAATCCTAAATATCCTAAAGTTTTGATTACCCTGTCTCGATGTCTAATTAATTAAGCCTAATTGAAATTCTATACTAATAGAATTATAATATATTGATTCATAAAACTACTCTTAACTATTCAATTAGATTTGAAACAATCCTAGTGATAATTAATTTTATGATTAAGATCTCTCTTAAATTGATAATTAATTTAATAATTATAGGTATATTAAGCTACCAACTCTTGTTTTGCACCTTAACACCGATAACTTGATTCGCTCTCTCAATTTATTACTAAGTATAAGCATAAAAATTATCACAATGCATTGATAAATGTATTGAATTCAACATGAATAAAGTTTAACAAAACAATTCAAGAACAACCCCTAATATGAATTAAAAAACCTATAATTATGTTAAACATCTTTAAAATCCAAATAAACATTCAAGACAATGAAATAAATTAAGGAAAAAGAAGGAAAAACTCGTTGGAGTCTTGATTTGGAAATCTGGAATTCTCTGAAGCTCTTTTGATTTCTCCTCTTGATCTTCTTTTAATATGGTGGTTGTTGCTTCTTTTGGTGTTTTTCTTGTTCTTTTATAGTTGTTGAGGCTTCTAGGATTGTTTCTAGGATTTTTCCACTTAATCAGTTCCAAAAATAGCCCAAACCCTCAAAAATTAAAAATTCTTAGGAGTTGGAAACACCTCTATCACGATCGTGACCACGATCTTGACAGAGGCTCCATACATGTAGCTTGTTCCTCATGATCGTTACATTGTTGCATGCATCCACGATCCTCTCTTGTCTTCATATTCTTGTTTCTATACACTTACAAACACATCAAACACCATTTGAAATATAAGATTAAGATCAAATTCTTTCTCTAAACCAATCAAATACTTAGAATACATACAAACATTAACAAGAACACAATTCTAAGCCTATACATATGATAATCATTTAAGAAAATACTTAAAAACACACTTAAACACCTATAAAAGGATACTATGATCTACACCTATGAACATTCCCACACTTAAACCTTTGCTTTTCCTCAAGCAAAACTAAAATCCCAACTAACAAAACACATAAACACACAATCATACAATATGCAATAATGATATAATGACATCAAATCTTATGGAATTAACTTAACCTCAAAAATCAATCACTTAAATTGTGCCAACATACTAACTTATTCCTTTCATGTTTAAGTGATTTGATTTGAATATACATATAAATCAAAATATTAACACCCTATTCCTATACCTATGGCACTTGTAAGTATATATTTATTACTATTAATCAATTAAAAAGGAAAGAATATATTTTTATGAAAATTCTTGCTATTTATGAAAGATCAGTAGGTTTTATTTAATGTAATACCATTTTTTAATTTCCTATAATGATAACCTAGTCTTTTATTGTGAAGGCAAATGCTTTGTCATGAATGTCCCTGATTACTCAACTAGGTCACGTTTTTTATTTAGCTTGGTTAGAGTGTCATTATAGCTTTTTAACGTGAAGACAAACATTTTGTCGTGAATGCCCTCGGTTACTTAGCTATATCACAACTCTCAACTACCTATTAACTCTATTCTTAACACAATTTTCTTAAAAAAGGCCAACAAAATAGAAATTTAACACATTTTTTATTTTTATTATTTAATTTTTTTAACCTACATCCTATCTTCTTAGTCAATCATTCTCATGAAAGGGTACTAATAATGCTAACTAATTTAATTGACTATAATTATAAATGTATACAAACAAAAGTGTTAAAGTGAAAAAATAGGTGTCATATCCTAGTTAACATACATATTCATCCCAAAGGCACTCAAAACACAAAATTCACAAGTCACTATAACTTTACAATTTAAAAGACCATGTTCAAAGCTAAACTAATTCCATTCAATTCATGTAGTTGACACATTCATATAATGCACATATTAAGCAACAAAATATTCACACAATGCTAACCTATTAACAAACTAACATAATACAAATGCAAAATTCACACACAATTGATACGCAATTGCATATACGTCTCTACACTTGAACAACAAATTATACTCATATGAGGAACAAAACAATACAAATAAAGATAAAGAACAACAAATAAAAATTTAGAGCAAGAATACTTATGGTGATTCGGGCAATAACAATATGGGCGATAGAATTTGAGGACACTCTATGCCATAAATGTCCTTTAATTCACCCCCAACAAAATAACATAAAAATAAAAATAACAAAGCACCAAAAAAATAAAATGAGAATAAAAATAAAACATATCTTAAATCTTAGGTTGCCTCCCAATAAGTGCTTGTTTAATGTTATTAGCTTAACGAACTCTGCCTTCTACCTTCTACCCTCAACTTGGGTCTATAAGAAGAGACTTGTTTCCACCCATTTCTCTACTTGGTAATTTAGTAGCCTATAAATAAGCTACATGTTGCAAGATAATAAAAAGGATATAATTAATCAAATTAAAAAATCTAAGTAAGTCCAGTAATGCCCTTTTTGGTAATAAACTATCATTGAAATAGGGAATGATGAAACTCTCTGAATCTTCAATTAAATCCAATAGTTTATATTATGGGAGGTGGAAACTATCTAGATTTAAAACAACTACCAATATTTCATGGATAGTTCCCAAAATTTACTCCTCTTCTTACTCCTTTAAAGATTCAACTACATCAATTCTCGTGGATGCTCCTTCAGATTCTTTAGTATCTTATTCATATTGAATTCCACTTATTCATCACCAATTCAAAGAATAAGGTTACCTTTATGGATATTTACTAAAGGTCTTCTAGTGTTAAAAAAGGGTCAACCAAAAATAAGTGGATAGTTTTGGTCCTCTTCAAATTCTAGCATGATAAAGTTCAAAGGAATAATAAACTTTTCTACTTTTATAGGCACATCCTCCACCACGTCAAATAGTTTCTTTATCGATTGATCTACCTAAATAAGCATAAAAGTTAGCTTAAAATCTCCTAGCCTCAATTTCCCAAAAATTGACAAAGACATAAGATTAATACTTGCACTTAAGTCACAAAAGAATTTAGAAAATTCTAAATTACCAATGACATAAGGTAAAAATCCTGGGATGTTTTGTCTTTGAGGGCATATGGTTGGTAATTATGGAGCTTCAGCTTTTCCTTATGGAGATCATTTGATTATCATTGCAAGTCCACTTGTTTGATAAGATGTATTTGAGAAATTTAGTAGCCTATAAATAAGCTACATGTTGCAAGATAATAAAAAGGATATAATTAATCAAATTTAAAAATCTAGTAAGTCCAGTAATGCCCTTTTGGTAATAAACTATCATTGAAATAGGGAATGATGAAACTCTCTGAATCTTTAATTAAATCCAATAGTTTATATTACGGGAGGTGGAAACTATCTAGATGTAAAACAATTACCAATATTTCATTGATAGTTCCCAAAATTTACTCCTCTTCTTACTCCTTTAAAGATTCAACTACATCAATTCTCATGGATGCTCCTTCAGATTATTTAGTATCTTATTCATATTGAATTCCACTTATTCATCACCAATTCAAAGAATAAGGTTACCTTTATGGATATTTACTAAAGGTCTTCCAGTGTTCAAAAAGGGTCAACCAAAAATTAGTGGATAGTTTTGGTCCTCTTCAAAGTCTAGCATGATAAAGTTCACAGGAATAATAAACTTTTCTACTTTTATAGGCACATCCTCCACCATGTGAAATAGTTTCTTTATCGAGCTTCAGCTTATCCTTATAGAGATCATTTGATTATCATTATAAGTCCACTTGTTTGATAAGATGTCTTTGAGAAACTTTTCATACTTAGGCATATGTTCTAAAGTCTTTATAAAAGACAAGTTAATTTGCAACGTCTTTAACTTTTCCAAGAACTTTGCAAATTGTGCATCTAGTTTATTCTTCTGAAGTCTTTGTGGAATGGAATTTTTGGTAGATATGGTGTAAGAGGAATGTAGGGAGGGTCCTCTTTCTTCTCTTCATCCATTTTTTTTCTTCCCTTGGTCCTCTACAAGATAGGGTTCAACTTGTTTTTCTACTAGTTCTGCTAGCTCTTTCCTACTCTTAAGTGTGATAATCTTAACTTACTCCCTTGGATTTGCTTCTATATTGCTTGGAAGGCTACCCATACCTTATGTAGATTGTGCATTGGCTAACTGGCCCATTTGAACCTCCATATTGAGAATAGAAGAGGCCTAATTCTTTGTTACTTGCTTGAATTTTCCTTATAGACTCATGAGCTTGGAATTTATAATGTCCTTAAACTTATCCATCTTTGAATCCCATGAATTGGGTTTTGTTGGAATCCTGGTGGGCCTTGAGCTCTCATTTGGGTCCTTAAATTGTTAGATCAAAAGGAATTCGGGTGGTTCTTCCACCTAAGATCATAGGTGTTTGAATAAAGGTTCCTCCTTGTCCATATTGTGCTTCCATTAAGTTGAGTCACTTCATGTTGTCATTTTCCACTAGAAATCAATTGGCTATGATATGGCTATCTTATCCATATAGCTCACATTAGTGTTGAATTGCTTTAAGTGGAGAGGAAGAGGTGGCTTTCAAATTGGTCAATTGCTTGATTAGGTTGGTGACCTCGACCTACAATGCTATCACTGAATCTACAATAATTATTTCTTTTAGATCCTAAAAGGATGGTTGTTGTCTATCTCATTTCAATATCCAAAGACAACTATTGTTTTCCATCTCTACTAATAAAACATATGTCACTTCAACTATTTTCCTCATTAATGAGCCACCAGTTCCTGTGTCAGCGGTGTCACACATAGCTAGATTAACTCCATTGTAAAACATTTGCAAGAGGAACTCCCTTAGTAAGTTTTAATGCAGAAGACTCCTTTGTAACTCCTTGAATTGCTCCCACGCTTCATATAAAGCTCCCTTTTGTTTTACTGGAAGTTTGTAATTTCTTTAAGAGCCTCATTGTCTTTGTTAAAGGGAAGTATTTAGCTAAAAAGGATTGCACTAGCTGCTTCCATATTGTGATGTTCGCTAGGTTGAGTGAATTAAACCACACATTGGCTCTATCCTTGAATGTAAAGAGGAAGAGCCTCATCTTGGCTACATCTTCTAACAACCTATTATACAGAAACATATCACAAATATCTAAAAAATTGGTCATATGAGTATTGGCATCCTTATTAGTGAAACCATGAAATTGTACATTGGTTTGTAACAAATTTAGCAATGCTGGTTTGAATTTAAAGGTGTTCACTTACACTAATGGTCATGTAATTCCTTGGTAATTAGCATTAAACTCTGGCCTCATGAAGTCCTTAAGGGCCCTTTGTTTCTCTTCTTGGCTTCTTTCCTCCGCCATTGTTCTTTCTATTACATATTGATGTTTAATTCTTCACATCTCTCTTTCTTGCTTTGTGATCTCTAAACTTGATGTGTCTTCTACTTTGCTTACAAACTTTCATTTTTTTAATGTTTAGGCATACGCACTCACACAAGAAAATTATTACATCCTTAAAACAAAGGAATTCAAATTGTATAAGATGTTAAATCTATCCTCGAAATTGGTGCCAAAAACTTATTGATAAGTTTTATAATGAAAACTTTTAATACCGCAAGTATACATATTGTATCTTATAGTATCAAAGGTATTGTTCCCAAAAAGACTAATTTAGACCTAACAACTTGAATAGAACTTTATCTAAGGTACTAAAGATTGATGTGAATGAAAATAAATAATTGAAATTAAAATAACTAAACAAACGAAACAAGTAAGGAATTGAGCAACTAAGCTTCTAATAAAATTAAGGTTAACCAAAGTTTGAAGACTTAGGAACTATTTTATCTTTATTTTGTTTTCCTTTATCTTGTTAGTCCAATTATGCTTAATCCTAGATATCCTAAAGTTTTGATTATCCTCTTTTGATATCTAATTAAGTAACCCTAATTGAATTTGATAATAATATAATTGTAATCTATTGATTCACAAATCTACTCCTAACTATTTAATTAGATTTGAAGCAATCCTAAGGATAATTAATTTCATGATTAAGATCTTTAACTGTTAATTAATATGATAATTGTAGGTCTATTAAGCTACCAACTCTTGTTATGTATCTTCATACAGATAACTTGATTCACTCTCTTAATTTATTACCAAGTATAAGCATAACAATTATCACAAATCATTGATAGATGTATTGAATTCAACAAGAATAAATTTAACAAAATAATTCAAGAATAATCCCTAATATGGATTTAGAAACCCATAATCATGTTAAACATCTTAGAAATCCAATTAGACATTTAAGACAATGAGATAAATAAAGGAAAAAAGAAAGAAAAACTAGTTGGAGTTTTGATCTATAAATTTAAAATTCTCTTACACTCTCTTAATGTCTCTCTTAATCTTCTTTTGATTTGGTGGTTGCTACTTCTTTTAGTGTTTTTATTGTTTTTTTATAGTGCTTGAGGCTTTTAGGGTTATTTATAGGGTTTCCTTGCTTAATTCGGTTCCAAAAATATCCCTGAACCTTTAAAACTTAAAAATTCTTGTGAGTTAGAAACACCAATGTCATGATCGTAAAGGTGTCATGATCATGTCCTGCATAGTTTATCCCTCTTTGTAACAATCGTGCATGGTGTCACAATCACGACAGAAGCTCCATACACGTAGCTTGCTCTTCGTTTGTCATGATTATGACCTTGTTGCATGCATCCACAATCTTCTCTTTTCTTTATGTTCATGTTTCCGTACACTCACAAACACATCAAATACCTCTTGAAACATAAAAATTAAGATGAAATACTTGTTAGAAACCAATTAAACAGTTAGAAGACATACAAAAATTACAAGAACCTAATGCTAACCCTATACATATGATGATCATTTAAGAAAATACTTAAAACTCTTTTAAGCACCTATAAAAACATATTATTATCTACACCTATCATGTATCATCCCCATAAATTATAGCAGAGCATCCAAATTCCTCTCCAGTTTAGAAATTTTGCTTTCCAACCTCTCCAGTCAAAGCTGATGTTTATGTTGGATTAGTAGATCCGAAAGATACAGAGGTCGTGGAACATCAAAATCCTCTTGTTGATGTGATGATGAACCTCTTAAGGGGGAATCATGCGACACAAAATTAAATTTCATCTTTTATTGCTCAACCAGCCTCATCCTACTCAAACAAGTGTACTCTAAAGGTTCCATCTCATAGTTTACATGCATATCAGTACTAGTAATATCAAGCAAATTAAAATCATAGCCAAGTGAGTAATCAAAGAACTAAGACATAAGTTTTTATTAGATGAGATAATAGTGTTAAATTGCATAGCCAACGAAGCACCCAAATTTACATCAATTTTATGTACCAAGCACCATATATAGAATAACTCAGCCTTAGTACATATACAAGTTATGGCCTTCCTCCTTGACTAATTAGCCAACAAATGCTACAAATAAATCCATTTAAGCTCAGTAAGATAATTGCCTTTATATTGACTTGGATGATAGACATGTGGGTTAGAAGACGTTGATTTCCACACTCCAAAAGAATTAAAATCACCATAGTGCATAATAGATTCCTTATATTGGATCGAATTGGCATAGTCTTTAGTTATCAACCTTAAACCCAAATTGAATTTAATGATACTCTGTTTAATTTCTTTACCCGTTAATCTATATTATACCATAATAGGACTAAGTATAGTAAAATTATCTAATTTATCAAATTTAATGGTAGCATAAAACTCCCTAATTAATTCAATAATTAATAAATGAATTAGAGAAAAATATTGGTAATTAATTCATCAAAATTTTCTTTGATATGCTATTCTTCTAATGAAGGATAATTCACATACTTAACTGAATTTATTTGTCGAGTTTTGAGCATAGCTTACCTTTGTTTCCTTTTTTTAAAATTAAATGTGAGATATCCATGAAGGTCTGACTCAGTTGGCAGCAAGATAAACGTATCTTTAGCTATCTAAGCATGCTTCTGATGCGTAATTATGGTAGGTACAATTTTAGATTGATTTTGTTCAATTGGATTTACCTTGGACTTTTGCTTTTACTACTGTCATATTGGTAGCTTTTATGCTTTCTATAATTATGATAATTGTGAATAATAAAAACTTATTCTAGACACAACTAAAGTAACCAATTGATGAATGAAAGTAAAATCTAAAATAAAAGTAGTTAATATTATCTAAAAATAATTAATAAAATTGAAAATAATTTAATTGATATAAGGAAATATACAAACTATTTTTAAGGGAAACCGATGGTTAAAATAATGGATCGCAAAGAGATAAACATGTGCTTGGTGAAGGTATGGTTCAATGCTCAAATGTGACTACTAGAGTTAGTTCTACCTTTTGAACATGTGGGTTGCTTGCTAGTGAAAGTTGATTGTGGTGAGTTTGGGTTCTGCGTTAGTACTACTTGTCATATGATAAACGATTAATTAATTATATTTATATACTTATATTTAGTCTATTTTGCTTGTTAGTTAATAGCTTTATAGTGTTTTGGCACTTTTTTTGCTTCAAGAGTATTTGTCATTGTGCCTGTATAAAGTCACAAATTTAGGTATTTTTGGAGATACACGGTCACCTACATGACCATGTAAGTGACCGTATATATCCTAGAAATCCTAATTTTTACTATGAAAGGATATTAAGAGAGGCATATTAGAGGAGGGAGATTAGAAGCATTTTTTTAGTCATAAGAAACACAAAGAAGAGGTAGTTCTAAATAGAGAACGAGGAAAAAGTGAAGATTACATTACAAGATCCAATAGAGAGAATCCTTCAATCCAAATTGTAAGAAGATTCATTAGAGACAAGACAAATTTGGAATATGAATTCACTTATTTCTATTTGTTCTTCTAAATATTTGTCATTGGATTTGTTTTCTATGTGTAGGGACTAAATTGTTTAATGCCTAAGTGTGATGAACCCTAAATTATGTTGATAATATGATATAATCTTTTATTTAATGCAGTTCTCTTAATTGATTTATTATGATTCAATTATATGTTATATTCTTGAACTAATATGTCTAGAATGTTAGTTCAGTACTTGATTTCATATAATTGAGATATAGAGATCCTTTTATGTGAACAAATTTAACATAATTGGAAGGAGTTGCGTACAAACTTAGAGATAGTTCAACAAAAGTCGTATGTGTTAGGGTCAAAATTAATAGTGAAATTCATTAATCAATAATGCAATTTAGAGGTTTTAATTAGAAAGAGATTTCAATTAATCAACCGAAGGTTAGTTGTTAATAGTCTTGAGAAAGATATTCTTATAAGATAAGAATTTTCAGGTTCCAATAATGAATGGTTTAATTTTAAGGGGATTCATCACCTAAATATTGCTTATTTGATATTGACTTTTCGTAGTAGCTTTTTTATCTGAGTTCATTATTGTGTTATCTTTAGTTTAGTTTGTCTTATTTAATTTTCAAGTAAGTACACAATTTGATTTGATAGTTAGATAATAGAAAAAAAGGGTAATACTAGTACTTACAATGCTTATGGAATCGACCCGTATTTACCAGTGTTACATTTGTAGTTAAAACTTATAAATCTATATAAGTAAAATAAATTCAATCATCTTACGTGGTGCATTAGTCTACTAATCCTCAACGTTGGTTGATTATAATGCGCGTGGACGCTACGTTGCTTAGAGTTTAGGAATGTCAATGGGTCAGTGAAATTTTAATGCATTTTAAAAAAATTTATATATTTATTTTAAGAGAATTTGAAAATTTGTAGTTATATTTTTTAAAATTCATAAATTAAATTATAGCAAACCATTTATAATAAAGTGTAGTATGAAATTACCTATAAATTATACAAAATATTTATATAAAATAAATGATATAAAATACGAACCAATATATATTTATTAAAAAGTCTGTAGCTATGATAATGTTGTTATATTATTCTTTACAAACAAGTGAATTTAATTTTAATTTTGCAGTTTTATTATAACAATTAATTATAATGTAAATGTTAAAAAGTTACTATCTAAATACAATTTATTTCAAATTATTTTTACGTGTTTAAAAAATTATTAGAATTCTTTTTAATATATTTTTAAAAATACGTATATTAAGAATATAATATTTTCAAACTTTTAATGTTTTTATAAATTATTTACAAAATCTTAATTAATGTTGTTGTTGTAAATTATATACTTAAAATAATAATTATACATGTAACCGTTAGTTATTGTTAATTTTTTTACTTCCATAAATATTATTGTCTATTTTAATATATCTATTATTAAATAGTCATTATAAAATTTTATATTTTTATTACAAATATTAAAAGAAATTAATATCATGATTACTCTTAACGCATTTAAACTTTTCTTTATTTTATCAAGTTGAACGAGTTGATTCGTCAACTCGTAAAAGTTTTGAGTTAAAGCATCCAATGGTCGTCAGTGATTCAATGTTTTGTTAGTACTATGCAAAAGTTATGAGGTCACTCTTGTCGACTTGTCTCTTATTAAAGCATACATTTCTCTACTACATATACACATTCTCAAACAAACATTTTAATAAATTAATTAAATTTTAATTAAGAAAATTTAATAAAAAATAGTTATATGTCACATTCTATACTTCATAAAATTTACTAAGGAATAAAGGCTTCAACAAAAATTGATTAATAATTATATTATAAGTTTATAACTTCTATTACTTGTTTTTCTAAAATCATTATATTACAATTAATCCAAATTTATATTCATAATTTTTTTCTCCTTTTTAATATTAGAAGATTCATTCCTAAGTCACTTTAATTAAAAGTTTGTTAAGAGTAATTCCTTACTCGAAACCTTGATATAGCCTATAGGTTTTATTTTAAATCCTTCTCATCCTTAGAATGTTATAAGCATACCAATTTTTGTTTGCTTTCTCTCCAATCCAATGTAAAAAATCCTCTCTAATATTATGTTTAATAATTCAAGTTTATCCTAATCAAACATAAATCTCTTTCTTTAGGTATAATAAAATTATAATCATAAAAATAATTAATTAATAATTTCATTAATAATCATATTTCATAAAAGTTATAAAATTTTCACCTTTTTCTTTTTAATATCTCCATTATGTCACAAATTTAAATTATAACATATAATTATCATATAATAAAGTTAATAGTTTATCGATTATTAAATTACAAATTTTTATATCTTTTTATTTAAACCACTTAATATTTCATTTGAATAAAATTATGTCATTAAATGAAAGCATAATATCACTAACTTCTTAATGTTTTAAGCGATATTTTAGGTATAATGAGCTAAATATTAACACAATTTGTGTTAAAAGTCAGGTTTAGATTTAAGGGTGCTACATACATTTGCATATCATTAATGAGGAAATATATTTTAAAATTAAAATCTTAAGATGTGCTTATTGGTATGATTAATTAATTGAATATTTTGATTTGTAGCCACTCCCTAACTTTAAGCCAAACATCAAACTTGTGTAGCTGTCCATCGTATTGTAAGAAATCCTAGCCCTTTTCTCTTTTAAAAAATTTGAAAGAGAATTTGTCAAAAATGGGTTAGAAGAAACAATCGAACTTGAAACTGAACTTGAAGTTGAATTGCCTGTAACACTACTAAGATCCCGATCATGAGTGTGTTGCATTTTGACTTGATAATCATTAAACAATTGATACTATAATTGTTTCATGGTATGTGCACGCCCTTGAGCTTTAGCACTATACACTACATTATAATTATATTCAATCATGTTTGTCTTATATCTCAGGTCTAACACATATAATACTGCGATAATATTTCTAACCTTAGACCAATAAGAATTAAACTTATCCACCATTTACTCTGCCATATCTGAATAACTGTATTAGAGTCAAACATCCATAATGATAAAACATGATTTATGTTGGACATAGTGCTAAAGGTATAGTACGAAGTTTGATATTTTGTTCCTCCAATTATTGAATAATTTCAACTTCATACAAAGTTCTCTAGCCAAGTCCTATTGATCTTTTGATGATACGCAAGTATACTGAGAATCCCTTTCAGCTAGTCTAATAAACAACTGAGCATATGGGATTGCCAACTTCAACATCTTAAAGGTTGAGTTCCATCTGGTAGGACAATCCAAAACTAAATTCTTTGAATTCAGAATGCATAAAATTTGTGCACCATCTTCAAAAGTTTCAACTCTTTTAGGGGTTGCGCTCTAGTATAGAACACTATTCGGAATACACTCTATTTTTTTCTTTTATTGCCTCCATCTCATCCTTCATAATCAAGTTAAGAATATGTATAAAACAACGCATATGAAATAACTTGCCTCTAGCCAACAAGCTCCCAACTTACATCTTACCCATCAATTTCTCAATCATAGCATTATTCGTGCTACAATTGTCGACTATGATAAAGGATACTTTGTTGTTGATGTTCAAATTCATCAAACATTCTTTCAACACCTTTGCCAAATTTTCACTTGTATGCTGTGTAGGCAAATAAATGAACCTATTAAGAAAAAGCATACCAAGATGAATTATAAATTCATAAAATAATGAAAAAAGTAAATGATAAAAATATTAAAGAATATAAATTACCTCAAAAGTCTATTGCATAACTTCCAATCATTATCAATATAATGTGTTGTCACCACCATGTAACCTTTCTTTTGGTTATCGATTGTCTATATGTCTATTGTTATGGCAATTCATCTTTGAACACTTGACAATGCTCTTAATGTTTCTCTCTTCTTGTCCTCATAAATTTTGAAAATATCATTCCTCAATTTACTCAAACTTGGAACCTTGAAAGTCAGTTGGAATGAATTAAAAAATATACTGAACCTTTTGCTTTCAACCATAAACAATGGTTATTAATCTCCAATAATCATATCAGCCATCAAAATCCTTGATCTATTATTGTCAAAAGTTGTTACGGTTATTTCATTTTTCCCTTTCATAAGGTTAGGGGTCAAAAAATGTTTGACCTCCTAAAACCATCTTCCTTCTAGTACATGATTCCATATATCTCTTTAAATGAGACGTTCCATTTTTTGAACCACTCAAATACAACTTTTGACAATAATTTCACTATGCCTTTTCAATTCCATCAATAGATATAGTCTTCTTAAAGTGATTCCAAACTTTACTTTTATGTGACTAACTTAAGTTCTAATTGAACTTCTATCCTCACTTAATGTTGGAATAGAATTTTCCAGTTCTAAGTCTATTACTGGATTAGAACTCTCAACTGAAGTAATGTGCTCATCCATCTTAAAAAAACATATAAATACTTGAGGGTAGAAATAATCAACAAATAATAATTTGCTTGCTTTCTCCCAAGTTATTGTATGTGATTAGTTAAGTTAAGAATAATTAGGCAATGACACATTCTTAATCAATTCCATCAATATATGAAGCCAAAGATAAAGAAAAGTTTAATTCGATTAAATTGCATTATTGTTTATTCCAAACATAATGATTTATTTCATTTGGATTCCAAAATTAATTAGTTCAAATGCTAACTTAGTTACTAAGTAAATGCATGAAAGAAGGAAGCAATTTTCTAACATAACAAAAATAAAATAATGAAAGAAAGAAGACACCAATTTTCCAACACAACTTTCGATGGATCTCAAAGCTTAAACAAAAACAAATAATGAGCTCACTTTCTCTCAAATTGGTTTAATCCAAATACACCAATTCCAATAGCTATAAAAAAAAAGCTTTAAACCTAAGACATAAAGAGAGGTCACAAACTCACAAAAAGAAGGAAAAACATTAGTGAACATTTAGTAACCTATCCTCAATCATTTTCTAGTGAACATTTAGTAACCTATCCTCAATCATTTTCTTCTAGATTGCCTTGCCTTGCCTTGCCTTATTATTTACATTAGCACAACCTCATGAGTTCAATTTATTCCTTTATAGTGTGGTTTTAAGCTTTGAGTTAGAATTACAAATATTGAAGTGAACACGCAAAGAGAGCAATCAAGAAACTGGTCCCATTACTCGAATATCTGCCACTTGAGTAAGTAGTCAAGGGAAAATGGATATTTTTCTTCTTTTGGAAAATATTAAAAAGTCAGGTCACGAATTAATATCAATAAAACTCAATAGTACATAAGGCCGATTCATTTATGTATGTACATAAGTACTTTGAATAAGAAGCCATAAGTAGTGAAGCAATCGAGGAAGGTGCTAGGAAAACATAGTAAAGATAATCTTCAAGTAAGAAGAATTGCAGGCAATAAGAGACCAAAGCAATAAATAGTATATTTGTTGGGACCCGTTTTCGAAACCCAATCTCTTGCAAATATCAGAAGACTTGAGCATATCTTTACTACATCACTTTTTAATACATTACATACAAATAATTTTTCGTCATTCACATTTCAATGCCCTCAAAACAAAAGATTTTACAAAGCTATAATGGCCTTTCAAGCCACATTACAACATGATCACAAATCTCAAAATACAAAAGTTACATGAACTACAAATTCTTGAAATGTGACTAATCCTTGTATTTACAAAATCTAACTTAAAAATACAAAACATGCAGGAATCGAAGTGATGCCTTGACTCTTGATCACTCGATCTCATTTTCTTCACCTGAAGATGGGATGGAAGGGAGGTGAGCTTAAAAGCTCGTGGGTAACAAGTTTATAACGAAGAATAAGCAAAACAATTGAAATGTGTCATTTGTCATATAAATTTATAAAGCGTACAGTTCTCAAATTTTCAAACAAATTCACAATCTTAACTCAAACTCGTAGTTTGAATATCATCACACAACACTCAATTATGCACCATTTATGACTATACAAAGATGCAATGTACAAACAAATGGCTCGAGAGTTCCGTGGAACAAAATGGATAAACCAAAGTTTATATCGTGAACAAAACGAGTCTGATTTCTTAGGATCTCGTAGCCTCAAGCGAGCAGCCGGGAGAAGGCTATATGTTGACCTGCACATGACTAATGAAACGTTAATCTCTTGGACAAACACAAGCAAATTTATGCTCAAATCATTTCATCATACTTTCATGCTTCTTCTTCTTTTCCAAATATACAAAATGCCATGACATTTTTCAAGGCATAACATAAAATGTTTCAATGCATTTCCATCTTTATTTTGAAATTCATCAACAAAATTCATATACCAAAACATGTAGCAATTTCGCAAATCATTCAAAAGCAATAAAAGCAACATTTATGAAGTAATTGAAATCATTTTATTTTCTTGATTTGGAAGAAAACATTAATGGCTCGTTACTCAATCATAAACATGAAACCCACCTGATTTCCTTGCTTATAGGCTTGCTCAGAATGTCTCTTCTCTTTGCAAATAACCTGAGGTCTCTAAGGCTCTTTCCTGGTGTATCTTTAATGTGTGTGCCGTGAGCTGATCTACTGAAATAGGTCTCTTCGATCCCTTGGGTTCTTCACCAATTGAAGAGATCCTTGGGTCAAATGAAAGCTCTTCTTTCCCTCTACCATTTTCTCTTCTTTCCCTCTACCATTTTCTCTTCTTGAACAACCTCAAAATCTCTCTTATAGACTAAGGAAATTGAAACCCTAGCTTGGTTTCTCTTATTTCTCTCATTCTCTTCTTCTCTTTTTATTTCTCTCTCATTTTCATGACATTCTCTCTTTCTCTTTCTTTCTCCTTTCATTATTCTCTTCTGCTTCCTTCCATTTATAGGCAAGACAACACTTTTCTTCTAATTATGCCCTTCCATTTATGCCTTATGTCTTTTACACGTAAGTGTCTTGCCAAAACCACCCTTGAGTATTCTAAGATAACACTTTATTCTAGAAGAATCTTCTCTATTGGCTTACGTTTCCAATGACACCAAAACCATTCAATTCGGATAAGTGATTCGAAAGATACACTTCAATCATTTTTGGATTGCTCTTGTCCAAATCAACATACTATGTACAACTCCTATCGAAAATTTGAACCTCTTAGAAACTGAATTTGACTTCAACTTCTTCATACCATTTGTAGCTCTGTGTATCTAGTTTATCTTGAAATAAGAATCATCTTATTCGGAGCTCTACCGATCTAGAACTCATCAAAATATTGAAGTATGTTTAGGAAAATATCTGATTGATATCCTTTCTTTAGTCTAATCCATCCCTTTCAAATCAACACCAAGAGTTATGACCTTCAATGGAGATGTAAACAGAAAATGTCTGAAAGCTAATTAATGCTTGTTTAGACATTATGCAGCAGAGTTGGACAAATATGGGGTGGTTTGCCTGATTAAGTATGGTGTCGCTATTGGATGCTACTACTCACCAAGAGACAGGTGGATCGCTTTAGGGATAAAGAGAAGAAACAAAAGTTAAGATTAAATGTGTTGTTTTATTCATTTTATTCATTATTTTAAAAAACAAATATATAAAAAAGAAAAATAATATGTTACTATTATTTATTTTATTTCATCATTTTATTATTTATTATCTTTCATCATTTTATTATCTTATTATCTTATCATTTTTATTTTTATTATTTTACAAATTCTAAAATACACACTTTACTAACATTTACAAGGCTTGATCTCGCCTTATGAATGTTAGTATTCCAAATTTTAAGGGATTCCATTATAAAAAGCTAAATCACTTAAGGCGTGATCTCAATTTATAAATTTTAGTATTTTGGAATTTAAGATGACTACTACACTAACTTGAGTTACAAATGGTTTGATCTCACCTTATGAATTTTAGCACCCTGAAATTTTTTGTCTTTTATTTCAAAAGCTGAATTACATAAGACATGATCATGCCTTATAAATTTTAGTATTCTCGAATTTAAGACCAAAATTTTCTCTTACACTAATAAAATAACTAAACAAAAATAAATAGATTAAACCTATACATAATTGAAATGAAACTAATAAAAATCATTACATTTGGGTTGCTCCCATTGAGCATAATTGTTTAAAGTCGTTATGCTAGAGGGGCTTATTCTTCTCAATTTTTTTACATATTAGGGAAGTACCATATTAATATCCATCACACTTAAAACTGTCATATCCTCATACAATGGTTTCAATGTATGTTCATTCACCTTAAAGATTTTCTAGCATCTAAATTCTATATTTCCATTGTACCGTAAGAAAATACATTAGTTTAACAAAAGGACTAAGTCATCTATAACGTAACTTACTTGACATGAGCTTTAATCAAGAATTATATAATAACATTGTTTTTCACCTCAAATTGCTTCCTTAAGATCACATTATCATGGAACCATTTGGTTTTCTCTTTGTAAATTATCGTAAGTGTCCAACCTTAGTTCCTCTAACTTTTGCAATTGCAATTTCATTGGCTTCCCAATTTTTACCAAATCCACATTGCAACATTGCATTACTCGATAAGCTTTATGTTCAATCTCCACCACTAAATGACAAGTTTTACACACAAAAAAACCAATCAATAAGGAGACATTCCTATTAGTGTTTTGTAGGTTGTATGGTAAGCCCAAAGAACATTGTTTAAACATAAACTCTAATCATTTCTTCCTGAATTTACCATCTTTTCTAAAATAGATTTCACTTCTCTATTTGACACTTTTGCTCCTCCATTTATTTGATGATGATATGTGGTAGCTACTTGATGATACACTATATACTTTTTAAACGAAGCTACCATTGCTCTGTTCCAAAAGTAGCTCCTTTGATTACTAATAATGGCTTGTGGAACTTTAAAAGTATTGAAAATATTAGACTTTATGAAAACTACAATAGCTACAAAATCATCAATCTTGGTGGCTTTTTCTACCATCCACTACAAATCATAATCAAACACTAAGAGTTTGTAAGAAAAACTAAAAGATGGAAGGAAAATAGCCTATAAAATCAATGCACCATATATCAAATATCTAACCTATGATAAAATTATGCATGTCCACAAAAAGATCAAACTTCCCTAACATTTGGATGGTAAAGTAAGTTCACAATGAAATCCACCTTTGCCTTACCAACATCTACGTATAGGATGAAATCATATCTCCCAAAATGATGCCTTGATCAATCATAAAATGAAAATTTTTATAATTCAACACCCAATTTGTTTCAATGCATATTTTGAGAACTTTAGATAAATGTTTTAAGTAATCATCTAACGAATCTCCATAAATAGTGAAATCATCCACAAATACTTCAATACAATTCTCAACATACTATAAAAATATAATCATCATGTACCTTTAGTGCTGGACCACGCTTTCGGAGCCTAGCATTCGGAGTTAAACCATACTGGATCCCACTTCTAGAGCCCCAGCATTCGGAATCAATGACAGAAGCAATACTTGCCCTCAACCATAGTAAACCTGTTTTGGGACATTAGACATAACTTTCTCTAGAGAACTTGGATTAAGGTGTTCTTTAGATGGTTCGAAATAGAACTTCAAGATCTAAGTCTACCTCATCATGTTCCATAACCTCGAAGTTGGTCCACTTAACTCATTTATCATTCTTGAATCACTTAACTCATGTTACAAATTCATTTCACTCATCAATAGTATCTCGAATCAATTATGGCCTTCAACCATTTTTAGGCCCTTTTCATTTCAATGTAAGGGCGAACGACTCTTTTTGTCGTTTTACGCCTCATACAATATTCTAAAGGTATCACTATGATAATGATTGTTATGCTTAAAGTCACTTAGAACTATACATTTATCTCATATTCCTATGAACTCCCAATTAAAAGCTTTAAGCATATCTCCAATATGTAAGATTGTTGGTAATTTAGTCATTCAGTCACTTGATTCTACATTATTAGTTGCTAAATGCTATTTATGTGAATTCTTACTAAGATGTATAACTTAGGTTGTTATTTGGGCTTTCATTAATAATCTCCTTGCTCAATCACCTTTATTGTATACACATATTTCTTATTTCGATCACAAGTATCATGTTTCCAATTCAAACTCGAAATTCATATTCATTTTCAATTTCTCAATAAGATTCACAATTCTAGATCCTTATTTCGAGCTTTGTCAATCTTTTCATATGAAACTGATCTTAAATTTCAAAGCGGCCAATACTACTTCATTTTACCCTAAAATTCAACTCGACATTTTATTCTCTTTATTGCACTAGAATTGGTGACCTCAATATCAAAATTTGTGATACACTGT
>JANZLD010000005.1:18069107-18084827 GCA_026413575.1 Erythroxylum carthagenense | reverse complement strand
GAGTAAGAACTTACTTGATTCAACTTGAAATCCTTCAAATAACACTTCAATCTCCAACTCACACACCCACGACAATCACCAAAACAAACCCACTATCATCCTCTCCAACACAAGCTAAAAGGGATTGATCAAGGACAAGAGAAGGAGCAATTTTAGCAAGAAAAATGATAGAATCAAGCAAAGAAGAAGACCCACGATGGAGGAGAAGAAGAAAAAACCAATTTTCTTCTTTCAAAACCAAGGAAGCAAATGTCGTGGAAGCCAAAATTCAAAGGGTAGGGTTTTTAAACTAAGGAACTAAAGGCTTGTTTGGCAAATTAATTGCTACAAGACTAGTCCAAACAGCCAAAATCTAATTTCTTATTCTAATTTCTCCCGAATCCCAATGGCTATAAACCCTAATTCTACAAATCAAAATTCTAATCTTCCATTGCCATTGGTTAATCAATTTTAAAACCGAAAATCCAATAAATCGGTCATTAGGTCAATTTTTCGGTCCAGATCTATTACTTCAAAAATTTCAGAAAAATTCCTAAAAATCCTCAAAATTATAAAATTCATAATCATACACTCCGATTTCATATTTCAAACTCCTAAATCTCATTTTTCACTTCAATTAAATTTTCAAAGCTCAATTAATACAATTATCTCCAAATTTCCAATTTACCCAATCATATCGAGAATATGTCATACATGTATGTACGTTCATATACTAATGCAATAATTGCAAATTATCAAAATATACATAAGCTAAATAATGCATGAGCATGCCAAATGCAAATGCACAGCTACTGTACCCATCCCATCGGTGACGAGATGTTACAATGTATGTGGTCTTTGACTCTTTTGGAAGTGAATTATTTTCTGTAAAGATGAAAGGGAAAAGTTTTGCACTTGATTGGAAGCACGAGTAGTCCCAAGCCTATCCAAGTCTTGTTAATCAATCTCAACTTTGGCACAAAAGGCTTAGACATTTTCATTTTTCTGATCGTGCTTTTATGTATAATAATGAATTAGTGCAGGATTTGCCTACTATTGAAGAAGGAATTGAAGTTTGTGAAGTTTGTCAAATGGGAAAGCAGTCTAGATTATCATTCCCAAAGAATAATGCTTGGAAAGCAACAGAAAAGCTTCAGCTTATTCACACAGATGTTTATGGTCCAATTAAACCTGCATCTTTGAATGGTAGTAGGTACTACATTATTTTCATTGATGATTTTAGCAGATTATGTTGGGTTCATTTTATGAAACTCAAAAATGAGGTATTTTGGAAGTTTAAGAATTGGATTGAGAATCAAAGTTGTCACAAAATTAAAGTAATTAGGTCTAATAATAGGACTGAATATATTTCGGACAGATTTAGCAAGTTTTGACAAGATGCAGGAATTGAACATTAATTTTTAGCAACTTACTCCCTACAACAAAATGGTGTCAATGAGCGCAAGAATAAAACCATAATGGAGATGGGAAGATGTTTGTTGTTTGAGAAAAATCTGCCCAAGAGATTTTGGGCAGAAGCTGTCAACACTGCAGTGTATTTGTTAAATAGGCTACCAACAAAGAAGCTAAAGGAAGAAACTCCATTCGAAGCATGGTATGGATACCAACCTTCTGTGCAAAATTTAAAGGTTTTTGGTTGCATTTGCTATACTTGTATTCCTGATGTGAAAAGAGATAAGTTGGATTGTAAGGCACAGATTGGGATTTTCATTGGCTACAACAATAATACTAAAGGCTACAGGGTCTATCAACCTTCAATCGGTAAAATAATTATCAGTAGAGATATCAAGTTTGATGAATTAACAGCATGGAATTGGGATAAGCATGAAGTGGAGAATGTTGAGACTATAGATTCAACTTCTAAAAAAATTCAGGAGGAGACCGTCGATGAAACTATTGATGACATTCCTATTAAAGGTACTAGATTACTTTCTGACATTTATCAAAGGTGCAACGTTGTTGTACTTGAACTTGCAGGTTTTGAAGAAGCTATAACAAACTCAAAATGGGTTGCAGCAATGGAGGAAGAACTGAAGATGATAGAGAAAAATGAAACATGGACTGTGGTGGATAGGCCAACTCACAAAATGCTTATTGGAGTGAATGCTGATGGATCCATCAAGAAATTCAAAGCTAGGCCTGTGGTAAAAGGGTATGCACAACAATTTGGGGTGGATTTCTTGGAGATGTTAGCACCTGTAGCTCGGTTTGATACAATCATAATGATTTTAGCACTAGCAGCTTAGAAAGAATGGAAAGTTTTTCAATTAGATGTCAAGTCTACTTTTCTCAATAGCCAACTAGAGGAGGAGATTTTTATCGAGCAACCTAAAGGTTTTGTTAGGAAGGTAGAAGAAGACAAGGTTTATCTGCTTAAGAAGGCCTTATATGGCTTAAAACAAGCTCCCCGAGCTTGATATAGTAGGATTGATGATCACTTACTTCATCTTGGATTTGAGAAAAGCTTGAGTGAATCAACTCTTTATGTGAAAGTTACTAATGATGGTCTGATTATGGTTTCTTTGTATATTGATGATTTACTCGTTACAAGAAGTAATTCAAGATTAGTGCAACAATTCAAAGATCAAACGATGAAGGTCTTTAAGATGACATATTTGGGAGAAATGTCATACTTTATGGGCATGGAAATTCAACAATCACGACAAGGGATTTTCATTGGACAACAAAAGTATTCGAAGGATGTTTTAAAGAAATTTAACATGGAAAGTTGCAAGCCTGTATGCAGTCCATTAATGCAAAATGAGAAGCTAAGTAAAGAAGATGGTGCTGAGAAGATTGATGAAGACTTTTATAGGAGTCTTATAGGTTGTTTAATGTATTTAACAGCAACAAGACCTGATATTTTGTATTTTGTTAGTTTGTTGTCCAGATATATGCACTGTGCTAGCAACTTACATTTAAAGGCTGCAAAAAGAGTGCTTAAATACATCAAAGGCACTATTGAATTTGTAGTATTTTTTGTAAAATCTAAGGAGTTAAAACTAGTTGGATATGCTGATAGTGATTGGGCAGGATCTTGTGATGATATGAGGAGTACCTCAGGGTCCATATTCAGCCTTGGCTCAGGATTTTTCTCATGGAGGTCTAAGAAACAAGATGTTGCGACTCAATCTATAGCAGAAGTAGAATATATTTCAGCAACTGCTGCTGTAAATCAAGCATTATGGCTAAGGAAGCTACTGACTGATTTAAAGCATGATCAAAGGGAGCCAACGAAAATTTTTGTTGATAATCAAGCTGCAATTGCTATTTCTAACAATCCAGTATGTCATGGCAGGACAAAGCACTTCAAAATTAAATACTACTTTGTTAGAGAAATGCAAAATAATAGGGAAATTACTCTAATACATTGTGGTACTAATGATCAGCTTGCAGACATCATGACAAAGTCTTTATCCAAGGATAGATTTGAAGAACTAAGATCAAGGTTAGGTATTTGCAGCAAAAGAAGCCAGGAGGAGTGTTAGATATGTATCTGTTTGCTGCTAAATAATAGGTCAATGACTAGTTGTCATTTGACTAGAAGTAGTTGTTAGATTTTATTGATTTTCAGAATCAGATTTTCTTCATTATTTTTAGGAGTGATTTTCGAAATTTTTGTTTTTCTCCGCTGTATAAATTATAGCTCTCATTGAATGCAAACTATCATTCAAATTTGAGTTCCCTCTCTGCAGACATTCCGACAAAGACTTTGTCTTCATCATAGGTAATTGTTTAAATGAAGTCTTAGTTTTCTACTTTTTGTCGATAGGATTTATTTAATTTGCAAGATGTGTTAAGGATTATAACAGGATTATCTTTTTTTTAAATCTCTTTTGATTTTTCCAATCTGCAAATAGAGCCAGAATCATATACTAAACTTCTGGATGCCCCCATGAATGTGGGAGGAATCTTTTTGGCGGCGGTTCCAGGAGATGGCGACTTTCCATTACCTTTGATGTTCGTACTTTTTAATGTCCAACTTCTGTGCGATATGTGATTTACTCACAGTTAAAAGGGAGAGATTAATGCATCAAATGCTGTGACAGTAAGAACATCCCTACTAGTTTATTGTGAACTCCATCTCGTTCAGAAACAGAAACTGGTTGGTATCATTGGTATGAGGGGTATAAACAGAAACTGGTTCATACTGTAAAGTTCCTTGAAAATAAGCGCATCAGATTTATTGATTCCATACAAGTAAATCAACTGCATTTCCAAAACCAATATGAGAGGGTTATGATGTTTAGGATGAAGTCATTGAAGTTAACAAATCGTGGACAGAATCTTGAGGACTTTGTGGTTCAATTTAGCTAGACCAGAGAAAGGGTCAAACAGTTCCTGCAAAGTTCAGTAGCAATTGTGACATATTATCAGCAACTAAACACATCTGTGCCACGAAAAAGCAGGGGAAATGTTCTTCCAAAGCTATTGGAATATAGGAAGCTTTAAAAGAATCAGAACCTCCATAATATAAAAATAATTGAATTACCAATTGTCTCTACAAGAGCAAGCTCCATCTTTAAAATGATGGAAGAGATTGCGTTCTCTTACAGTGATTTCTCTTTGATAGATCACAGATATAAACTTGGTATACGTGTGGCAGTCATTACACATCCTGAGGTTCCTAGATATTCTAATGGGTGTGCCCTGTGATGTTTTTATCAGTGCAAAAGCAATGGCTAACTTTTGACTATGAGCTTTCAATATCTGCTTCTTCTCTTCTTCATCTATATTAAGCAGTACCTGTGATGTATCTGGCGAATAACCTTCAAATTTCAATTGCCATTCCATCTGGTGAATCATCTCGTAAATGTCTTGAAAGTTGGTATGTGACATGTCCTGTGAAACAAACTTGTAAACTTTCCTTTTCACCTCAACTAAACTGAATCCAGGTGTTTGAGTGGATGCTTTATAATACCACTCTGTTCGAATCCTTGCTACATTCTCCCATTTGCCAGCTTTAGCATACATGTTGGATAGGATCACATAATCACTAGGATTATCTGAGTTCAATTGTTTCAAGCTCTTGGCTGCAATCTCCCCAATTTCCAAGTTCTGATGCACTTTACAAGAACTAACGAGACTTCGCCAGATGACTTCATTTGGCTCGAAAGGCATGCTTCTGATAAGATCTAAGGCCTCAGTTAGCCTACCTGCTCTGCCCATTAGATCTACCATGCATCCATAGTGTTGAATTGTGGGTTCTATACCATGCTCAAATTTCATCCTACTGAAATAGTGCTGACCCTCGTCAACAAGGCCAGCATGACTACAAGCACTCAACACACCCACATAAATAACGTCATCTACCTCCAATCCTTCTTCAAGTAATTCAGAGAATACCCGTAGGGCCTCCCTATTTTGCCCGTGCATCGCAAGCCCTGAGATCATCACACCATATGACAACTGGTTCTTCTCCACCATTCTTTCAAAGAGACAAATCCCTTTATCTATACAATCACATTTTATATACATGTCTATTAAGGAAGTTTGAACTATTACATTGAGTTCACTGATGTTCCTCAGCAGTGAACCATGGACGATTCTTCCATAATCAAGAGCACCCAAATGAGAACAAGCAGAGAGTGTTGTGACGAAAGTACTCTCTTCTGCCCTACACAATCCTTCACTCGTCATATCCATATATAGATTTAAGCACTCACCCCACATTCCTAGACTATTATAGGCTGCAATAATACCACTCCAAGATGCAATATCCCATTGATCCATATGCTCAAAAACAGCAGATGAAGCTTCTATCTTTCCGCACTTACCATACATGTTAATTAAGCTATTCTGCACAAATAAATCATCTTCAAATCCAAGCTTAAGAGCATGCGCGTGAAGTTGCATACCTTCCTCTAAAGCACTTATCCTGGCACAAGCCTTAAGAAGAACAGGATACGTAAACTTATTCGGTTCAATCCCTCTCTCGCTCATCTCATAGTAAAGAAATAGCGCACTCTCCATTTTGAAATCCCTAACGTATCCTCTGAACATGGTATTGAATTCATAAGTACCAGGCTCATATATCTGTCTGAAAATATTGCATGCATAGTCCATGCTGCCCCAGTTTGAGAGAGCACAAACAGTTAAAAGATTGCTTGCACAGTAAGGGCTCTGATGGAATCCCCACTTTAGAACTTGTGCATGGGCTTGCTTCAATTCTTCCATGTTCTTGCATCTTCTTAAAAGCAACAAGCATTCTTGTTCCTTCAACTTCAGGCTCAAATTCCATTCCGCGGTTTGAGGCAGATCTTCTGGCGGCGAAAGAATATAGGGTTGGTGAAGGACTGATGTCCCGATCATCCTGCCACCCACATCATAGCATACGCGATCAAGACTGCCACATTTCTGCAAAGTTGCCATGTATGCTTGAAAGATTTCATCCTTTTGAGACTAAATCATCCATCAAAGCTTAAAAGCGGAAGTAGTGAATGATTAAAGAGAGAATTTACAGGAGAAATTGTAAGAAATGGAAGGTGATGATAGTGAGTGAGCGAAAGTCGTCCCGAGGCAGGGGCCTAGACAGGGCTTGAATGTGATCCATAAGAGTGGTTGGAGAGTTTGGAGTGAGATAAAATGGTTGTCAGATTATAGGACGTGTAGATTCTGGATAGGATAATGTTTTGGGGATCTCCTTCAAGTTTAATGGCCACTAGATCCTCCAAGTCACGACCAAGGAAAGGACCCATGCCATAGGCCATATCTTCTTTTTTATTCATTTTCTAAATCTTTTGTTTATCATTTACGCTTCGGTAGGTGATGCTAAGGCCATGTATAATTTGTTAATTAAATCCATTTACTTAATTATTTAATAAAACACTATTTTGGATTAAAATTTGATTTGAAGAGAATTAATTATGTTCTATATACAGAAATCGAATTAAATGCTTATTTATGAACTTTCTCCCCGTTAATTTTATCATTATCGGAATAAAATTTGGAAAGATTGAAAATATAGATCTGCTGGGCTAAAGCAGGTTCATGGAATCCAATATGCTGACCCAATTAGAGGAAACTTATGCATACAAAGGGCGAAATTGACATTCACATAAAATTAATAAAAGATCTTTTTTTACTAGAAATATTAAAACCAAAAAAAGATACAAACTCGTTTGTTGTACTTATTTTTAAAATATTTTTATTATTTAGAATTACTTATATTTTTTGTAATATTAAAATATTTATTTATTTTAATAATATATTATATAATTGACCGTTGAATATATGAAAAATCTATATGATTACTATAAATTAACAGTGAATTTTGTTAAGATAATTTCATAAAAAAATCGTAAATGAATATCTTTTAAATATTTTTATTACCATGAGATAAATGTTAAATAATTAATTTTTAAAAATAAAATAAAATAAACTAAAATGTCTAATTTTTCTATTTTCCTTAAAATTTTGAATGCAGAATTTTGGTTATGTTATTAATAGACTAACCCCTGAGTTGTATTAGTTTTGTACATTTCGCAATGTACAAAAATATTTTTAATGTTTTAAAAAGCATTTAAAATAGCCCTTTTAGGGTTTTATTGACTATGTTGGCATGATATTTTTTATTTTAAAGAAATGCAATTAAAGAACTAAGAAAAAAGAACGGTCAAGCTCTTTAATATGTATCAAATAATTATAATCTTTCTTGTAACTGTATTTTCTTTAATTCAATTATTTACAGGCTCAGACATTACATGATCTTTTTTTTATCTACTTAATACATAAATATTTTCATAATAAAAAAGAAATTGATTTGAATTTAAAGAAAACCTTTTTAATGTATCAAAATGCATTTGGCGAACATTTGAAATAGCATAAGATCAAGTTTTTTGTCAAATAAGTGTACTTTGATCTTTGAAATAACTTGAAACTTTTTTGGAAAACTTGTTTTAGGATATTTGATTAAGTTGGAGTTAGGTTGATCTATATTAAGGTTCTAGGTTGATTTTCATATTCTTGACACATATTAATCTATCATTATAACATATTAGTCAACCAATGCCTTTAAAAGAAAGATATTGTATGTAACATAAGTTTCTACAGGAACATTGGTTGATACAATGGTTAATTAGTATCACACCTTAGTTGAACAATGCACTATTACTAGTTGTTATAGTTTATGTCTAAAACAGGTGTATTTTGTTATTTTAAATATAAATGGACTGCATATAAGTTATAAGAAGGATTATTGGCACTAGAGAGAGTATTAAAAAACTATTGAGATACATTTGAGTGTATTTGTATATATGTGAGAATGATATAAGCATTTTACTAAAAGGAGTTATTTAGTTCTATATGAAATTTGTAAGACCAATTGAGTAAGCATTTGATGTTATAAAGTATTCATTTTCATATAGGGCAAAAGAAGATACTTATAAGGGTTTCTTTTCATTTATGGCAAAGGAAGATAATTGTAAGTGTTCCTAGTAAAAGGTTCCTCCTTAACCATTAAAAGAAGAAATATAGTGAAAATTTTAATTAAAGGTTAAAGAGTTTATGTAAGTCAAGGTTTATTTAGTTGAACCATTATAAATTTATTTTGTCTCTCTTTCTATTACTTTAATTTTGTCTCTCTTTCTATTACTTTCATATATTATTATTAAAATTGTTTTCTAATTTCTTTATATGAATTTGATATAAATAGATATTAGTATGTCTATTCATTAATTTTTTGAAGACATAAAATTTAAACAAAAACATAATACATGTCCCTCTTGTGTATTACTCGAGAATCAATAATTAGTATCAGAGTATATCTCACTTAATTGCGCTTAAATTCTCATCGAAATTTTGGTAAAAATTGTTATAGAATATTTTGTATTTTGTTTTAGAGAAAAGGCCCTATATATTAATATTTATTTATTTCTCAACAAAAATGATTGCTTGCATTAGAAAATTATAAAAAAAATTTGTATAGCTAACAATTTTGAATTATGGGATATTATAGAGAACAATGTGTGGGATGTTAATGATAAGAGATTTAACACATTAATCACAAGACAATGCTTGTTCTACTTATTTTATTTGATAAAAATGTACTAAATAGTGTGTCAATTTATGAAAATGCTTATGATATTTGACACGCAATTTAAATAACATATGATGACACTAATAAATCAAGAAATATAGTTTCAAAGAAAGAAAGAATTAAGAAGGAGAAAGAGAATCACAAGATAAAGAAGGCACCAAAGGTCACCTTGGACAATATAAGCAATTCAAAGATTGAAGAATCTGAAATGGAGTGAAGTATATATACTTTATATAAGAATGATAAGGCATCTAGTTCAAACCCTCTTTATGAGATTGATTATGATGATAATGGTGATAATTTGTCTTATAAAGAGCATATGAATGCCTAAAAACAATAAGTATGAAAAGGAAGAAATTATTTGTTATGTGTAAAAAGGCTTAAAAACTTTAGATATGTGTATGATTGAGAATAAGAAATTGAAATGTAAAATAGCTGACATGATATAATTTAATAGTGGTATTGTTTTTAAGGACAATGAACATAATTTATTACATGAGAATGAGACATTTGAGAAGGAAATCAAATGTTCTTACAATATCATTAGCTAAGTTCACCTTAAGAAGTGAAAAACTAGAATATATGCTTAGAATCTAAAAAACCTCTAGTGACAAGTATGAAATTGGTTTCACTTACGGAAGTACACCATCCAATTCTAAGATATATTTTTTTGTGATGAAAAAGCATTTACATTATGAGATCATGCTTAAATCATCACTTGAGCACATAATATCCAATCATATGTATGAAAACTTTAATGCTTTTCCATCATCTTATAGGTCTTAAGCTAAAGGAAATGTTATGCTTTTGTCTACGGTGCTAAACCTAGAATTATAGGATAGGACATTCAAAGTAAGAATAGGTATAACTTTTATACAATATGACTTCAAAGGGGTATGCAACAATCTTATATTGCTCATTATTATAACAGGCCTCAACATTTGTTAAAATGCATTACATGAGCTCATATTCATCGTAGATCATATTTCTATCAATGAAGTATGTTATTTTACCAATTTATATGATAAGTCTTACCGTGACGAAAGTAAAGTTTCATATCCACATATCTAAAACACCCATTCATTAATACATTAAAAAAAAGACCTAAAACAAAAACATATTTGTCAAATTATCGTTATTCTTACTCACATGATTCATGTAACTTAAATCTTTTTATGTTAGATACTATTATAATGGTTATTATGGATATATCAATAGATATTACTTTTTAAATTAATAATTATTAAGTAAATATAAAAGAATATGAATTGGAAAAGGTTTAAGAGCTAAACAAAATGGCGTAAGTTTATGCAAGTACCTAGAATATGTTAACTTCTTTATCTTGTAAATTATTTTAACATAAAATGAAGACCAACAATTAGTATCGCCTTAAAAGGTATCAAATGCAAAGCAACTATGGTATCTCTAACAATGGAATTTAAAGATCCAATCATTAAGTGCCCCCACATATTTCAAGTAAGAAAATTGATATCAAAAGTCTAATTATTGAACCAAGTGAGAAAGTAAAGAAGATAAGTGTTCGTGGTATATAAGGAGAGGTAACTACTTATTTTCACATTGATAATGTTTTGAGTATATTTACTTGCTATATATATTTAAAGGGAGGAAACATTGTAGCACGTATCGATGAGGAGAAATATATATTGATTTTCTAATTGGTATATGAGCTTTTTAAAAAAATTTTAATTCTTTGACAAGCACTTGACATGTATACTTTAATCATATGATGGAATTTTTAAAAAGGAAAAGATAAAAGTTATTTACTTATACCATTTAATACTTATCGCTTTACATATCATATAATCTTATTAATATTGATAAAAGGAGGAGAGAGTGGTAATATTGAAACTTGTTCGTTAATAATTAAAGATGCATGAATTAAAGGAAATCATGCATTCTATATTACTTTGAAATTACAGTAGTTTACTCAATATCATTTTTTAATATCCCCATATATTTTGTCATAAAAAATATAAAGATTGTCAGAGCATCATGCATTCTATATTACTTTGAAATTACAGTAGTTTACTCAATATCATTTTTTAATATCTCCATGTATTTTGTCATAAAAAATATAAAGATTGTTAGAGCAAGTGAGGTTCTCACATATGATTTTGATATTATAAAATATATTACTATTAATAATTTTACGTTTGATGATATTATTAGTTTAATTACAATGGAATGAAGTAATATGCAAAACGATGAAGTTCAATAGAAGGATAAAATATTCAAAAGAGCAATTGAATTATTTTTCAAAAGACCAACAAAATAAACAAAGTGAATCACAAATACAATTCAAGTAAACTTTAAGAAAATATAAATGAACAACCAAAAAAAAGAAAAATAAAAAAATCTCTTCTAAGATATAACAAATAGTTGTAATCTTTTTGGCATTCTATATTGGATATTTCTATGGTATAAGGGTTAGACATTGTATAATTATTTCATCATATGCATAGTGTATAAAATTGTTTTATAATTAAAATAAAATTTTTATAAGTTTAAGGAGTATCATTTTAATGTATTAAAATTCTTCTAGAGAATTTTTAAAATAATTTTTGATCAAAATTTTATCAAATAAGTGCCTTTTGATCTTTAAAAGAACCAAGAGCTTCCATAAAACTTGTCATGGAAGGTCTTGGAGTTAGTTTAAAATGGTTTATACATAATGTACATACAGTGGTCAATAGTTTGATAAATTAGTCGACTATTATTCTTAAAAAATATAACAAAAACCCTAGTTGATACATTGATTAACCAATATCATTATCGTTAGTCGTTGCAGTAACTAACTTAATTATATTTTTAACAAATATATTTGGTTGTTTTAAATATAAATTTACCACATAAGAGAGCCTCGCAAAGCTACTGAAAGAGTTTTGAGTGTATTTATGTGAATTTGATAATGATATAAAGTCTTATTGCATTGTGTAATAAAGGAATGAATCCTTGAATTGTATTTATATAGTGAATTAAATGAAGTATCATCTTTATTTTCTTTAAATTCCAAAGCAAAAGACACATTATGACTCATACATTATATATCGACAATTTAATTAGGTGGGACAGCAATACCAGTGACATAAAGTATTGGTACGAGTCAAACACCTTTTCAGGAAGGCGTTGGGACTCCATTTTCAATCACACCATGGCACTCAAGTGCCATTAGGCTCCATTTTTGGTATTTCAGTGTACGACCATATCCACAGTATTTGATTTTAAACTAATTCAGGTTCTCTAGAAGAAGGGGTTGTTTGAATCCCTATCCACAGTATGTTTGAACTGACCAAATTTGACGGATTCTTTTCATCGTTTTCTTTCGATTATAATACAAACATAATGTTAATTACACACTTCACTTTCTATGGACAGTTAATGAACAACTATTCATATATTTTGCAGTATATGTTATGTTTGATTAGTTATGCATTTTAATATGATCGTCATCTTCAATAAGAAAGAAGTAATGTTCTTAGGATACTTCTTTTATTAAAAGGCTTTTCGCCAAATTTAAATATTCAATGATGAAGACTAACATGATCCATTACAAATTGGACCCACTTAATTTAAATGCTAGTGCTACTCAGCCCTCGTGGACCCTATCTTTATTACTGGTTCAGTTGATTCTTTACATTGTTTTCTATGCTTGTCCATGCCCCAATACCGATCCAACTCGTATGTTAATTGTACTGGCTACCCTTTCTTTTACGTAACTTGTGATTTTGTACCAAAAACCAAAAATGAAATGAGATGAGTGATTAAAACTGTTAAAAGCAAATCTTTATTTAGTGGGATATAGTCCCTTTTCATACTTGCGCAATTAAGTTTAAATTTTTATTTTGGCCACTTATTCCTCAGTTACCATAAAAGATACCAGTCAATTTCCTTAACTTTCACATCTTACAATGTTAAGCATCTTCGGGTACTTCTAAAACCGCAAAACGGTAATGATTAAGGATAGAGAGACGAAAGTGGCTTCGATAAAATATGCTGATAATTTTGAAATAAGAAAATTAAAATAAGAGGTTGGATAAGTCTATACTTATATCATTAAATTCATTATTTTGCAATTGTAAAACTTAAACTCTTATACTTCTTTTTCCTTTCCCCTTTCCTCTTTTAAAACTAACCTTGCAATACTTTTGAATCCATCAACACTAACCGTTTTGTTCAGGACAGATCCAAAAAAAATTTTAAGTAGGGATAAAATTTTTATGGAGGGAAAATTTTATTTTTAATGGAGCAAAATTTTAATGAGAGCGATATTAGACCCCGTTTCTAGAGTCTAACCTTCTTTCTCTGATGCCAAATATATTGACACCCAAGCCTCGACCCTAATCTTGAGGAGCGATTTACGGCGGTTGCACGAGGATAGTGCGAAAGAAAAGTGGAAAGCACTGAACTTGAAAGAAATTTCAATGTGGCAGTGGTGGAGGGTTTGCCGCGGCGACAAAATTGTTTCACCCCGACGAAATCATGGAGTTATCTCCATAAATCCTTTGGGAGAAGTTTACCACGACGAAGTCCTTGGATTAAAGCCAAGTACCTTAAAAAAAATTTCACTACGACGAAAGTCAGACCTTGTTGCGACGAAGTCACAAAATTCAACATAAAACACCCTTCTAGAGAGGTGGCAAAACCTTCAATTTCAAAACCCAGAAGCACCAAACTCAAAGTTTTAAGCACATTCAACAATCAGTACCAATATTCTAAACACACAGACATTCAATTCCAACCATCCAACATCTACACCTAACACATCTTATACAAAAATCATCCCTTTCAACTTCATTTACACTTCACTCTTTACTATATTTCAATTCAATATCATTCATAAATAAATCATAATCTATCTTTGATCATCAACTCGTCTTTCTCTCATCCCAACCTTCTTATACCACAATATCATATTACTCTATGTTTCCCCTAACTCAAAACTCACAAAAATCACAAATGGGTTCATCTTATTCGTTTCCGACACAAACCCTACACAAATCTATTTCTCCAATCCCTTTTTTAACAAAGCAAGAAGAAAGATGAAGACTTACCTCTAACAAGTTGATTTTCTCTTCTTTTTCTTCTTCTTTCTTCTTCCTTCACATCTTCCCACGATTTTCCCTCTTCTCTTCTCTTCTTTACTTTTTTCTTTTCTCTCTTTTGCTTCTCACGACACTTCTCTCTTCTTCTTCTAAATTCAAGACTACGTTACACTCTAATCTTCCAAAAATACCCCTCTTCTTTGTTGTCCTTCCAACTTTACCCTTCTTCAATTAATCTAAAGGCTATTTATCTTAGCCCATTGATGTAACACCCCACTCCCGCAAGACCCAAACCAACATCGATGGGTAATATTCGAGTCCGTATCTCGCGAGGGTAACGTGCTAAAGCACTCAATCATTTAGAAATTGGTATAAAAAATTTTTCGAATCAACAACAAACATGATATGCAGAAATCGATACTCAAATTGGACCCACATTCATTCATAAACATTTTCAAGTAACACAAAACCATCAACAATATTTTCAATAGCCATTTGGCCCTTTCACAAATACAAAATGCTTGAGTTAATTCGAAAAACCAATTTGAACAAAAAATTGCAGAATTTATAATTCAATACAAAATAGAGAAATGCAATGCAGACACGAACTGATCCCGACCCCTATCCTTCACTTGAATGTTGTAGGTATACTCTCGTTGGCCTAACGGGGTATTCTTCTGATCCTGAAAAATATTTGAAAATTTTGGTTAAGTTTTGCGAACTCAATGAGTGAACCATCATTGATGAGTTCACTGGATCATAAACACATATCACATATTTCACAAATATTCATTCAATGGATATCGATCTTATAATGCTATATGCTTGAGACTCACATTCATTCTTATTGTTGTGACCGAGTGCCTATCACATACTTATACAAATACTGGCCTATAGGGCTCAGTCAGAACAAAGTTATAGAGCATAGCTCTATGTGCAGAACACATATCACGGAGTAAAGCTCTACGTGCAGAATCAGAAATCACAGAGAAAGCTCTACGTGGAAGTGCTTCAAACTGGCTACTCAAGTCACAACGCCTTTACCTGAGCATACATTTTTTGAAATGCATCAAATACTAATTATGTCATATCAGATAATCGCATGCGATGTTTAATCAGAAACTCATTATCGTCGGACTTAAGTCCGGCATTCAACTTTCGTTGAGAATTCTCATATTATACCAGATTTCAGATCAATTCAAAGCACTTCCAATACCCATATCCATATAACAAACTCCTCGGACTTTATGTCCGGAATTCAAATCAAATCACAAACAATTTATAATTGGAAGCTAACACATCAAATAAATTCAAAGCAAATCAATCCTAAGAAATCATCTAAGTTGACTCACAGTACGCTCCAGATTAGCATTTGCTTTCAAATTCTATGAATGCCTGAATGCGAACACTTGACCTGCATAACACAATTTATGCAATACACAATTCACACCCATTACAAAACTCATTCATGCCCAATTAATTATATGGGCTATGTATAATGCATGCTTAATGACAATCCCGGGAATATGTTATAGAACACATTTTATGCTCATTCCCATTTCATAATTCATATGTGTCTAATTTAACTTAGCTTTACACTTCATTTGTACATAATCTTTC
>JANZLD010000005.1:18054336-18069007 GCA_026413575.1 Erythroxylum carthagenense | reverse complement strand
ATTTTCTAAACTCCATAAACTAGAATCCTTCCAAAAATCCAAAAGATTCAAAATGATCTTACCTTGATTCTTCACCAAATGAACAGATCCTTAGCTCAAATGGAAATTCCTTTCTTCCTCTTCCTTTTTCTCTTCTTGGACAACTTCAAAATCTTTCTTGAAGACTAAGAAGAATTAAAACCTAACCCACTCTCTTCTTTCCTCTCAAACCACCAAACTCTCTTTCTCTTTCTCTCTCATTTTTGTTGTTCTCATCTACTTTTTTTTACTTTTTTTTCTTCCATTCACGTGTTTCTACTCCATTTATAGGCAAGACAACACTTCTCTTCCAATTATGCCCTTAATGATTGAGAATTTTCCCATTTGCCCCTCTAATTTTGCCTTATGTCTTTTATATTTAAGTGTCTTGCCAACAATACCCTTGAACATTCTAACATAACACTTTCTTCTAGAAGATGTCCCCCATTGTCTTAAATTTCTAATGACATCAAAATCATTCAGTTCAGTTTAGTGATTCAAAAGATATACTTCAAACATTTTTGGACTACTCTTGTTCAAATCAATGTACTATACACAACTTCCATCTGAAATTTAAACATTTTAAAGACTAAATTAGATTCCAAGTTCTTCATACCATTTGTAGCTCCATGTCTCTAGTTTACCACAAATGAGAAATCATCTTATTTGGAGCTCTACCGATCAAGATATCATCAAAATACTGAAGTATGTTTAGTATAATAACATCAGTTCATACTATTGAAGAATACACTCACTGTACCCGTTCCACTTTTTCACTCAATCTTTCTCAATTTGATTCCAAGGGCTATGATTTTTTGTAGAGATGTAGAGCAATGTCTTAAGAGTCCAATGGTTCAAGAATTAAGTCATTTTGGTGTCTAGACAAAGAGTTATGACCAAAAGAATCCAATCTGCTTTTGTCCTCCATCATACCAAACCTGTTTCGGGGAACAGCTATAACTTTCTCTAGAAATTTCTGATTAAGGCGTTCTTTGGATGGTTCGAAAGAGGACATCAAGAGCTACAACTTTTATGAAGACCTCGAAGACAAATTCTATCTTCTGCATCTTCTTCCTTCTGACTTTTGTATCTTCTTACTTTGCTTCGTCTTGCTTTTGCTTTGTCTTATTTTTGCTTCGTCTTACTTTGCTTCGTCTTATTTTTGCTTCTTCTTACTTTTGCTTCGTCTTACTTTTGCTCCGTCTTACTTTTACTTCTCCACATATAAAGATCATAACTTTCGACTCAGATGTTCAAAAATTTCATAGTATATACCATTGGAAAGATAAGAGAAAGATCTAAAACTCTCAAGAAGGAAACTTTGCCAAAATCTATCTAGATTAATCCAGATTTTTTTCTGAAGTCAGAACACGAATTTAACATTCATCTCCTAATGTATTGCACCTAGTTCTCAACTTCATAAAATTTTGAGACTCTTAGAGATAGAATTAAAATTTGATGTCTTCATACGAAACGTAGCCATATATCTCTAAGTTAATTTAAATCAAGAGTCATCTCATTTGGACAACTAGAGAAAATGTTGTGGCTAAAAGACTGAAGCACACTCAGTGAACATTCTCCAGATCACTACCAATTTTGTTTCCAAATCTTTCCTTATCACAACTCATACCAAGATCACTCTCTCTACTCCCTCTACTTCTTATTTTCAATAAAATCACATTTAAAAACAATCATACTCAGAAGTTGTCAATGAATGCATGTACATCTTTTTTTGTGTGCAAAGATTCAATATTTATGCACATATATGCTAACATTATGCATGAGCAAGAAAAATGCATTTCTTTAATCTCTCTTTGAGCTTACATGTACTGAAATTTTGGGTCCTAACCCTTAATATGGGGACGGTATATTACAATTAATCTGATACCTTAACTACACTCTAATTTAATTCTAACACTTCATTCAAATTTCTAATTTTCACTTTCTACTTATGCTCACTAAAATAATGACTAAATTATGAAAATAATCAAACAAATAGGTAATCAAACAAATCATAAATAAATAAATCAATAATAATTGAAAAAAATTCAGGGTCTAACAATTCCTCCTAAAAGAATTTCGTCCTCGAAATTTTTACCTGAGTAGACGAAGAGATGTGGATATTTCTCCTTCATTGCTTCCAAAGGCTCCCATGTAGCCTCTTCCGTAGAATGATCCTTCCATAAGACTTTAACCAGCTTCACTATCTTGTTTCTCAAAACCTTTTCTTTCGAGTCCAAAATCTCCATTGGTTGTTCTTCATAAGTCAAATCCTCTCTTAGTTGAACCTCCAAAGGTTGAACTATATGTAAAGGATTGGATCGATACTTCCTCAACATCGATACATGGAAGACATCGTGAATCTTAAATAACTCCACTGGCAAAGTTAATTTATAAGCTAAAGGCCCAATCTTCTCGATAATCTCATAAGGGCCTATATATCTTGGGCTAAGCTTGCCCTTCTTACCAAATCTCAAGACTCCTTTCCATGGAGAAGCTCTAAGGAACACTTTGTCTCTAACTTCAAATTTCATCTCTTTTTTATATGCATCCGTATAGCTCTCCATTCTATCTTGAGTTGCCTTGAGTCTCTGTTTCACTAATTTAATTTTATCAACTGTAACTTTTACCAACTCGGGTCCTACAAATCTCTTTTCACCTTCCTCATCCTAACAACTAGGATTTCTGCACCTCCTACCATACAAAACTTCATAAGGTGCCATTTGAATTCCCAAGTGATAGGAATTATTGTAAGCAAACTTAATTAAAGGTAAATGATCATCCCATGAGCCTTTGAAATCCATAACACAAGCTCTCAACATTGCCTCCAAAGTCTGTATTATTCTCTCCGATTGTCCATCAGTCTGTGGATAGAAAGTTATACTAAAGTGCAACTTAGTTCCTAAAGCCTCTTGTAAGCTTTCCCAGAATCCGAAGGTAAACTTGGGATCTTTATCAGAAATTATAGAGTTTGGAATTCCATGAAGTCTGATTATTTCATCCACGTACTTCTTGGCCAAAGCATTCAAAGAATCTGTCTGCTTAATTGGCAAGAAATGTGCTAACTTTGTTAGTCTATCCACGATCACCCATATTGCGTCATGCTTCCTGCTAGTTCTTGGCAATCCCATCAATAAATCCATCGTAATCTTCTCCTACTTCCATTCAGGAATAGACAAAGGCTTAAGCTTGCCTGAAGGTGCCTGGTGCTCAGCCTTGACTTGGTGACACACAAAGTATCTTTTAGTATACTTTGCAATATCCTTCTTTATTCCTTTCTACTAAAAGTGCTTTTTTAAATCTCTATACATTTTCGTACTCCCCGAGTGTATTGCATAGGGAGAATTGTGTGCCTCATCAAATATCTCATCTTTCAATTTTAACATGTCTGGGATACACAATCTATTACGTACCACCAACAATCCATCTTCTCTTATCTTTATTTCTGAAGGTTTACCATTTTTAATCTCCTCTCTAAGTCTGCTCAAATACTCATCTTGTTCCTGCAATTCCTTAATCTTCTCATTCAACACTAGCCTAACCCTAAAGTTAGCCAATATACACCCAGATTCAACTTGCTTTAATGTCACTCTAAGTTTGGCTAATTCCTTCAACAAAGGAAAATATACCGTCTCCACATGTGCCATAGTAGATTTTCTACTTAATGCATCTTCTACTACATTAGCTTTTCCAGGGTGGTAGTCTATCATCAAGTCATAATACTTAAGTAGCTCTAACCATCTTCTCTGTCTTGAATTCAACTCTTTCTAACTCATCAGATATTTAAAACTCTTATGGTCTGTAAACACCCTGTGGTGACTCCATATAAGTAGTATCTCCATATTTTCAATGCAAAGATTAGAGTAGCTAACTCCAAGTCATGCGTAGGATAATTCATCTCATAAGGTTTCAATTGTCTATAAGCATAAGCAATCACTTTATCTCCTTGCATCAATACACAGCCCAATCCCTTCCTTGAGGCATCGCTATACACTATATATCCATCATTACTCGAAGGCAAAGTCAAAATCGGTGTCATTGTAAGCTTATTCTTCAATTCCTCAAAACTATTCTGGCACTCCTCAGTCCATACAAACTTTTGATTCTTCCTTATCAATTTGGTAAGTGGAGCTGCTATTATAAAAAAGCCCTCCACAAACCTCCTATAATACCTAGCTAAACCTAAGAAACTCCTCACTTTTGCTATATTTTTATGTGCTTCCTATTTCATCATAGCTTTTATTTTTCTTAGATCCACATACACTCCTTGCTCTGAAATCACATGTCCAAAAAATGCCACTTCCTTTAGCTAAAATTCACATTTGTCGAATTTTACATACAACTCATTCTTCTTAAGTGTCTCCAAAGCAATTATTAAATGTTCTTTATACTCCTTATCACTCTTGGAATAAACCAATATATCATCAATAAAGACAATGATAAATTGGTCTAAAAAAGACTTAAAAACTCTATTTATTAAGTCCATGAAAGCTACAGGGGCATTCATCAATCCGAAGGGCATAATTAAGAACTCAAAATGCTCGTACCATGTTCTAAAAACAGTCTTTGACATATCGGACTCCTTTATCTTCAACTGATGGTAATATGATCTCAAATCTATCTTAGAAAATACCTTTGCCCCTTTGCAGTTGGTCAAACAAATCATCTATGCGTAGAAGTGGATATCTATTCTTGATGGTGACATGATTGAGCTTGCAGTAGTCCACACACATTCTTAACGATCCATCTTTTTTCTTCACAAAAAGGACCGGAGCTCCACAAAGTGAAGAGCTAGGCCTAATATTCTTTAACAATTCTTCTAACTGCTTCTTAAACTCCTTCAATTCTGTCGGAGTCATTCTATAAGGCAGAATTGATATTGGTGCAGTACCTGGAAGAAGCCCAATGGGAAACTCAATTTTCCTAGGGGTGGTAGTCCTAGTAATTCCTCAGGAAAAACATCTGAAAATTCCATAACCACAGGAATATATTCTAACTTTCCTCTGTCTGCCTTCGTGTATACCATATAGGTCAAAAATGCTTCACACCCTTTCCTTATCATCTTCTCTGCTGCCAGAGCTGAAACAATTCTAGGCGGACTTGCTTTTCTATCCCCCATAAACACTACCATTCTACCTTCATCCAATTTGAACTCCACTGTCTTCTGTTTGCAATCCAAATTGGCGTTATACTTTTCTAATGTATCCATACCTAGTATTACATCTAATCCCCCCATCTTCAATGGCATTAGGTCTACCACTAGGTGTTCCCCTCCAATACATACTTTACAATCTCTATAGACTTGACTAATAATAATATATTCGCCGATTGGAGTACTAACCATCAAAGGAGTATCCAATGGGCTCAGTTCTTTACCATGCACAGTTCTACTTGATGAAATAAATGAATGGGTAGAACCCGGATCAATTAAAACAACAATATTATCGTCAAATAAGGTAGCCGTATCAGTTACAACTTTTGGAGCTCATAAATTCCCTTTGCTTCTGTTGAATGTACACCTCAGATAGACACTTCTTCTTATGGGTAGCTAGGAAGTCCTTCTATGCCAATACCGGCGGTTTCATCTGACTTTTCGGCATACTTTCCCACCAATGTAGAGCATCTCCCTGTAGCAAGCTTACAGCATACTCAACTTTCTCGTCATCTTCACAATCCATCTAATCCAGTATCCTCTCGGTCTTTCTCAACCAAGTCTCGGCTTCTTCTCGATCTGTTGTCCTATAGAAATCTACTGCTCCATACTTCCTGAGCTTATCAAACTGTTTCCCCTTCTTAGTTTGTGCTGGAATAGAAGATTGTGGCATCTAGCCTATAGCCTGAACAAATGCCTAAGCGAAAGCTTGGAATATTTTCGGATCTAATAGAGACACTTACTCCTGCAGAATAGGCGACTCCTGCGTCTATGACCGAGAGGGCCCACTACTGTGCACTACAAAAGCCTCAGCATTTTCTAGGACTACTGACTCATTAGTACTCTCCTCTCTTGGTGGAGAATCAGGTGCGACAAATCCTTGCAAAACTCCTCGTGTCCTTTTATGAGGTGGCATCTTACTCTTTCAATGTAAATATGAAAGATTAGCTTACATTTCATTTTAATCTTATTTCCTACACGTATGCATGATATGCATGTCACTTAATGTAATCAATCAATTCACAATACAATAAGTAATCACATAGCATAACAATTCATATTACTATGCATTCTAAGCTTGGGAAAAACCTAAGCTCTGATACCACAAGATGTTGGACCCCATTTCTGGAGTCTAACCTTCTCTCTCTGATACCAAACATGTTGACACCCAGGCCTTGATCCCAATCTCGAGGTTCGATTCACGGTAGTTGAGTGAGGGTGGTGCGAAAGAAAAGTGGAAAGCATTGAACTTGAAAGAAATTTCAACGTGGCAGCGATGCAAGGTTCTCCGCGGCGAAATCATGAAGTTATCTCTATGGACTCTTCGGGAGAAGTTCGCCACAACAAAGTCCCCGAATTAAAGCCAAGTACCCTCAGGAAAATTTCACTGCGGTGAAAGTTGAACCTTGCCGTGGTGAAGTCACAAAATTCAACATAAAACACCCTTCTGGAGAGGTTTGTCGCGACAAACATCTGACTTCGTCATGGCAAAACCTTCAATTTCAAAACCTAGAAACCTAACACCAAACTTAAAATTTTAAACACATTCAACAATTAGTACCACTATGCTAAACACACAGACATTCAATTCTAACCATCCAACATCTACGCCTAACACATCTTATACAAAATATCCCTTTCTACATCATTTACACTTCGTTCTCTACTCCATTTCAAATCAATATCATCCATAAACAAATCATAATCTATCTTTGATTATTGGCCCATCTTTCTCTCATCCCAACCTTCTTATACCACAATATCACATTACTCTATGTTTCCCCTAACTCAAAACTCACAAAAATCACAAATGGGTTCATCTTCTTCGTTTCTGACACAAACCCTACACAAATCCATTTCTCTAATCCCTTTTTTAACAAAGCAAGAAGAAAGATGAAGACTTACCTCTAACAAGTTGATTTTCTCTTCTTTTTCTTCTTCTTTCTTCTTCCTTCCAAGCTTCCCATGATTTTCCCTCTTCTCTTCTCTTCTTTAAAATTTTCTTTTCTCTCTTTTGCTTCTCACGACATTTCTCTCTTCTACTTCTAAATTCAAGACTACGTTACACTCTAATCTTCCAAAAATACCCCTCTTCTTTGTTGTCCTTCCAATTTTACCCTTCTTCAATTAATCTAAAGACTACTTACCTTAGGCCATTAATTTAATACCTTAACTACACTCTAATTTAATTCTAACACTTCATTCAAATTTCTAATTTTCACTTTCCACTTATTCTCACTAAAATAATGTCTAAATTTTGAAAATAATCAAACAAATAGATAATCAAACAAATCATAAATAAATAATTAAACAAATAAATCGATAATAATTGAACAAAATTTCGGTATCCAAAAAGCATAATTTCATTTTTTTTATATGATCGAAACTTAAAATAATAATTTTTTTATATGAAATTTTTTGGATGTAGTAGGGGCAAGTGCCCCCACTTGCCCTCAATGTGGATCTGTCCCCGATTTTGTTTATCTCATTCCTTAACTATTATTTTAACACTTTTAAACTTTGTTTTTCTTCTTTCTTTAAACATAAAATTATACAAATTATGCTTTATATATCAATCCTTATCATTTCAACTAAATTTTTATCGACTTTATGAGATTTATGTGCTTTCGTCCTCAATAATTCATAAAAGATGTTATTTAATTAGAAAAATATAACAAGAGTTATTGGCAGAGTAAATGTTTATACTATAAGATTGCACTTTTTTGACTCACTAGTCATGTTGGTTCCATTTCCTTTGCAAAATTTTGAGTATATATGAATTTATTATTATTATTATTATTATTATTATTATTATTATTATTATTATTATTATTATTATTATTATTATTATTATTATTATGTTTATGTTTATGTTTATGTTTATGTTTATGTTTAAGTTCACCATAATGCTTACATTTTTTGTTCATAGTTCTATGTGAGATAGAATTAACTTTATACACCATAGTGGTTATGTTAGAAACTTTTTCTATCACAAGATACATTGTAACATTTATTGTCATGATATTCTTATTATGAGTTAGATGCATTTTCATATGCTCTTAATTATGAGGTAAAGAATGGATTACAACTTGCACTTGTTCCTTATTTGAGAACTCATAACCAAAATCTTGCAGCTAACTCATCTTAATTGGAATGTGCCTCAAATACTTTTTTATTGATGATCTGATCATTTCTTATATAGTAAATGACCTCAATTTAGTTACTGAGATGCCATAAAAAAATTATAGTCAAAGCAGACTACATATTCTTAGTAATTCCACACTTTTTAAACTCACAAAAATCATTATCCATAATATTCAACAATGCAATGGTAGTTAATGAGTTATTCTTTTTTCATGTTTCACATGCATTATATTCCATTTTGTGTTGGGTTATAGAACCTGGCTAAAAGCCCAAATTGGGGCTTAACCTTTTTGGGTTTGATCATTTTGGGACTTAAACTTGAAACCTGCTCAATGAAGGGTTAAAATTTTATGAGTCTGCTCAATTTAAGACTTTTTTGGATGAAAATTAGGATGTGTAATACGAGTTGTTACATGCAAGTCAATTAGTGTTTAGATGTCACGTTAATAGACCTAATTTATTGTCCAAGTTAGGTGGAATTTAAGAAAAAATTAATTAATTATGTTTAAATTTTGACTTAAACAAAAAACTCTCTAACCCTAAAAGTCAATGATTTTTATAAACACATGTTTCACCCTCTTTTTCTTTTCTTGATTGTGCCTTTAGTCCAATCCTTAGACGCATCATCACTTAATGTATGTGCCTTCACTCCAATCTCGCTTATGCCTTCTTGGTAGTGTGAGTGTGAGATCTCTCTTTTGGCATTGGAGGTGAATGGGTGGTAAGGTTTTTGGAGATTTGAAACATACATGTGCTATGATTGAAGACCGAAGTAGGTAATGAGTCACTCTCCCTTCTAATTTTTGTATATAAATTTATGATGTTTTAATATTCGCTTTATTCCTTTGCCCTAACAATGTTACATTTACGTAAATTATTTTATCTTCTTTAAATGTTTGATTATTGGGTTGAATAACGTGTAGACAATAATTGTTTTACATGTACAATTATATTATACATTTGTATATAGGATATGATCAAGTTTTGTCTTCCCCATGTACTTGACATTGTATGTAGGATATGATTTGTGTCATTTGGTTTAACTTCGTTAGTGGTTATTCATGTTTTGTTATTCTCTATGGGCTAGGTTTAAGATAAAGTATGACATTCATGGAAAAGATGCAAATTATTAGGAGCAAACAAATTCAGTTATGTAGACATCATTTAGCTATTAGTGGGTACACAATCAACATTACAGCATTGTGCTGTAATACTTGAGAATGAGCTTAAGTACTAATTCTTTAAGGTAATGAGGTTGATTAGAGGATTCGGTTTGCTATTTTCTTAGTTGTGATTTTATGTTGGGTTGGAATTTTTTAAATTTTCAACTTTGACTATAGAGGGACGTGTTCTAAGCTTGATATAAGGTCATACAAGCTAATTTCTTTAACTTACCCAATTGAATGGGACAATGACAGAGAGGCTAAATATTGTTATTGTAACTTGAAAGCACCAAGATGGACTTCATGGACTAATGAAAATCCAAAAAGAAGGTTTTATGATTGTTGACTCTTTCTGGTAATTTTGGTACATTTTTATGTTGTTTTAGCTAAATATGTTCATATATTTCATTAACGAATTGCTACTTTTTCTTTGATCGTAGAGTGAAAATGTTTATGGATTTCATGAATGGCATGATCAAAGATTTTGTCCAAGAGTAAGACAGATTATTTTAGAGCTGAAAAACAAAGAGAAGATGCTATATCATTAAAATAATCTATTGAAAGTGGAAGTGACAGAGTTAAAAGAGAATGTAGTAGATGTTTTGCAAGCTAAAAGGATTGCAAAAAATTTGAAGTTGAAGAATGAGTTAGTTGTCATGAGGACTAGTTATGAGACACATTTAGCAAAGTGTTGGAAATGGTTTTCTTGTTTAAGCTTGTGTTTAGTAGTTTTGCTTATGTTTGTTAGTTTGAATAATGAAGAAAAAAAAGACAATAGTTGTACCTTTAAAGCCTTACTTGGAAATAGTTTGATGTACTAGAACAATGTGTAAATGTTCTTCACCTAACCTGTTATTGGAAAGTGCAAAGTGTTAGATGTTTTAACATTTGTTGTATTACTAATTTAATGTTCTAGTCTAAACAGGTTTGATGTTTTATGTACTAGCCTAAACTTGTTTTATGTACCAGCCTAAAGACGTTTGATGTTTCAACATTTGGTAAGGAAGATTACTGAAAAAAAAGGATCCTTAATCAATGGAGATGGAGTACTCGTTAGTAGTCAAAAAGAGTTAAAAAAAGAGACAGCAATTGACTACTCTAAAACATATTATCTGTATTTTAACTCCAATCCAATGATTAACATAACTATTAAGTTGTTTTATAAGCCATCAAATTATTGATGAGGAGACAAAGATGTTTAATAGACTTATAATTCCAACTAAGGCTGTATTAACAATGTACATGTTGTATCATTCATGAACTTTAACGAAAATGAAAAAACCTAAAAGAAATGTAATGCACACTGATTGGAAAATAAAGGAAACCAATAATTTACTACAAAAAGCTGATATTCTCTTTCCATCCATAGACTTTAAGCTTTCCCTAACAAATACAAAACATTGCAGAGAATTTGACAATTCCAACCAAACTTCCATCACCCTTTCATCACTCTTGGTAACCTATTCATGAACTTCAACAAAAAGGAAAAAACGTACAAGAAGTGCAATTCAAACTGAAATTGGAAGTCATTGCATTCATTGCTTAATAAAATTAATCCCAACAACATCCTTACAATCTATTATTATTCAGTTCACAAATATCACAAAATTGTTTAGTTCACTAACAATTAAATGTTAAGTTTACATTTTTTCCTTTCTTTTTGAAGATGCAGTTTGACTTTGTTGGCTTGGATTTACATGCACAATAATAGTTTCATTCCTCTTTATTGATTTCTGCACAAGGTTTAATGGCCTTTGACTTCTCCTTCCAGGCTATAGATAAAATGCAAATGTTTGTTAAGCTGTATGAATTACTTAATGTTAAGTAAGAATGTAAAAAATTAACATTTACATTTAGTATCTGCAACCCTGTGGTTTCATTTGTGTATACCCCCATCCCTTCCATCCATTTCTTGATCATCCTATTTGCTTCTTATTGAAGAGAAGAGTATGTGACAGGCCTTTTTCCTGTAATTTTTACTTGAGAATTTGGATTACATCTGCTAGCTACCAACATCCTCAATATGTTTCCATTATCTGCAATACCATAACCAGACCCTCTTCTCCCTTTGGTTTGGTTATTGGCAGTGGCCTTTGAATATGTACAGATATTTGTTGTTTTTGAAGCATCTCCAGGTGTTGGGAGAACAACTAAGGTTGTTGCATTTACACTCCCACTTATATGAGCAGTACTTGAGGTATTGGCAGTACCTGAAGCAGTTGTGGCACTAATAGATATAGACATAGTAGTAGAAGCAGAGGCTTTTGCTCTTCTTTTACCTTTCTTTCTCCTTTCAGTGTTGGATGTAGATTTAGAGGCACTTATTGGGTTGTCAGTGTTGGTTTCAACTGTGGATATGTTTTCAGGGGTTGACTATGAGTTATTTATGTGTTGCTCCATATAGAAATCTGTTGACTGGTCTGAGTTCAGATTTTAAAACTAGGTTGAAAACTGCCACTGATAACAGTGATAAAAAAAATAAAAAACTAAGAAGATTACCACTATTATGGAAAAGAACCTTAGTTGTACCATAAAAAGACAAAACAACTTAGAAATTACCTCTCGACCCTTCCAAGGAATACCTCTTTTGTTGTATTCTTCTGTATGGAAGTGGCTACAAGTAATGATCATGCCCCTCCTAGACACATGGATACATTTTGCTTTTTGTTTACTTTTGTTTTCTTTTGAGGCTCATCAATGCCTTTTTTCCTAGTTGTTTTGGGTCTACCATGCCCTTGTTTGAATTTTAGTGGCCTAATAGTTTCTTCATTACTAATGGATCAGTCCTTTATACTAGGCATCGGTTGAATTGCCTTCCCATATGCTTTGACATATTCAGTCTTCCATAACCAACTAGAAGTGTACTTTTCAGTATTAACCTTACTGTCTCTAATAGCACATATGACATGTTCACAAGGAATGCCAGAGAGGGTACATCTCCTACAAGAACATATTTTGTTCTGAAGCCTTACCACATATCTGTTCTGTCTATGATCAATCTCATACCCTCCTTTTCCATTATGATGCATTGAACAATGTTGAGCAATTATGAAACTCTTCTCAATTGCATCCCATATTCTTGGCCCTAAATTACCCTTTTGCAGACTTGCAGTTTTTCTCCTGCTTTGGCAAACAAACCTTTTTGGTTTGTTGCGGCTTGGTTAACTCATGCTGATTTTAATGAATTTGTGAAGAATAGATGGGAGTCTCATTCTCAGCTATCTTCTTCCCTCTCAAAATTGACCGACAAACTGAAGGTCTGGAATTCTGAAGTCTTTGGGAATATTTTTAGAATTAAGAGCAAGCTGTTATATAGGATTGCTAATGTGGAATGTGCACTAGATACATGCCCATTGGTTGATCTGATGAATACTTATAATCAGCTCAAAATTGACCTAGATATCATTCTTCACAGGGAGGAGCTCCTTTGGATGCAAAAGTCTCGTAGCAATTGGAATAAATGGGGAGATCGCAATACTGCCTTGTTTCACATGAAAACTGTTAAAAGGAGGAAGCGGACTCGGATTGAACTACTCAAGGATGAGGAGGGAAAATGGGTGAGTGACTAGGAGGCTCTTCAGAATATTGCTTTGCAGTTCTTCAGTAGGTTGTACAGAGATGATGTAGCACTCCAGCCGTCTTATCCTATCAGAGGGAGCTTCCCTGTTTGCGACCATAATACCGTAGAATTTCTTAACAAACCTATTGGTGATGAGGATATTAGAAGAGCTCTTTCCGATATGAAGCCTTGGAAAACACCAAGTATTGATGAGTATCAAGCAGGTTTATCAGTCCCATTGGCATAATGTAGTTAGGGATATGTGCAACGAAGTCAAAAATATTTTTGCCGGAGGAGATATTGATGTTAATCTTAATAAGACATTGTTATTTCTTATTCCTAAAGTGGAGGTTCCTAAGCAAATTGATCAGTTCAGGCCAATTGCTCTCTGCACAGTAATGTACAAATTAATCACTAAGACCATTGCTCATAAAATCAAGATGATCATGCCGCAAGTGATTGGGCTTGCTCAAACTAGCTTCGTTCCATAAAGACACATTACTGATAATATTGTGGTTGCTCAGGAAGTTATTTACTCTATGAGAAACATGAGTACGAAAGGGGTTGTATGGCTATAAAAGTTGATCTTGAAAAGGCTTATGATATAATTCGATGGGACTTTTTGCTTGATACCCTTCATGAGGTAGGAATACCCCAGGCCCTCATCAATACTATTATGAAGTGTGTTTCTAGTAGCTCTATGCAACTTTTATGGAATGGTAGTATCATGGATCACATTCTATGGACTCGAGGTCTGCACCAAGGGTGTCCCCTGTCTCCTTACCTCTTTGTGTTATGCCTGGAAAGACTATCCCATGGCATTTGTAAATCTGTTGATGAAGGGAATTGGAAACCTATCAAGCTTAGCAGAGATGGTCCTTTGCTTACTCATCTTTTCTTTACAGATGACCTTATCCTTTTTGCTAAAGTAGATAATTCTCAAGTTGATATTGTTAAAGGGGTCCTCCAAGACTTTTGTGCTTGTTCAGCTTAACGAGTCAACTCTCAAAAAACTCGGGTTTTTTTCAAAAAATGTTCTTGCGTCTACGAGAAGATCCTTAAGGGCTACTCTGGAGTTTCATGAAACTAATGACTTGGGAAAAATACCTAGGAGTCTCTCTCCTCCATTCTCGGGTCACTAAAAAGAGCTATGGGTATATCCTCGATAAAATGAAGGCAAAAATTTTGAGTTGGAATTCTAGTCGTCTTTCCCTTGCAGGTCGTGTTACTTTAGCGAATTCATCTTTGTTTTCAATGTCGTCCTTTGCCACGCAAACTTCTAATATCCCTATTACTATTTGTGATGAAATGGAAAAAATCAGCAGGAGTTTTATACGGACAAAGGAAGATGACAAAAGGAGTCTTTCTCTAGTTGCTTGGGATAAAGTGCAGCATTCTAAAGGAGCTGGAGGTTTGGGTTTGAGGAATTTTTGTTTAGTTAATATATCATATGCTATGAAAGTTGGATGGCATATCTTGACAGATTCTAATAGTCTATGGACTAAATTGCTTCGTTCCAAATACAAATTCAGCATTGATATCCCAAATAATATTGTTGCTCCTGCTTCTTGTACTCTTCTATGGCGTTTGGTGACTGCGAATTGGGATGCTATGATTTCTAACGCCTTCTGGGCC
>JANZLD010000005.1:18034821-18045975 GCA_026413575.1 Erythroxylum carthagenense | reverse complement strand
TGGCGTTTGGTGACTGCGAATTGGGATGCTATGATTTCTAACGCCTTCTGGGCCTTAGGTGATGGGAGTACGGTTAAATTTTGAAAACATAGATGGTTGCTGGGTATCTCAGAGCCTTAGATGCATGTAGCTAGTGGGCCTATTCTGGATACTATGATTAATAAAATTGTCTCTTTTTTTGTTATGGATGATGGAGATTGGAGATGGGAATATTTTTCTTAGTTACTCCCCACTTCAATTTGCTCTTATATTGCAGCTACACTTGTGCCCTCCGATGCTTGTGGTAAGGATTCCCTTCTTTGGGGTCTATCTTCTTCAGGAGTTTTTACTTTGAGATCTGCGTATGATTTTCTTTCTGGGAATTACATTCCTTCTCATAACTTTCCTTGGAATCTGATTTGGAAGTGGCAAGGCCCTCAAAAAATCAAAATGTTTTTTTTTGACTAGCCCTCAAAAATGGATTCTTAACTAATGATGAAAGAAAACGAAGACACTTAAGTGACTCTAGGATTTGTGATATTTGCAATGACGAACCTGAAACCCTTCTACACATTCTCTGTGATTGTCATGTTGCTATTCAATTCTGGAATCTTTTTATTGATTTTAATAGTTTGAGCTCCTTCTGGAATGATAATTTGGAAGATTGGTTGTTATTGAATCTGAAAGGCTCCCATCTCTCTCATGATCATCTTAGTTGGCTTACTATTTTCGGTTAGGTTGCTGAAACCTTTGGAAACAAAGGAGGTGTTCCTTCCATTTTTAATATATCGCATAGTACTATTTCTGAAGCTAAATTGATTCAGGATACCTTCAACAAGTTGCCTTCGGAGAATAATAGTCCTCCGATTTCAAGGTTAATTTTTTGGAAATATCCTCATTCCCCTTTTATGAAGCTCAACACTGATGCTTCTTTGGCTGCCTCAACAGAGATTGCTGTAGGTGGAGGTTTGATTCGTGATCATAATGGTCGCTGGAAACATGGGTTTGTTTTCAAGACGGGTCTTTGTTCTATTCTTCGTGCTCAGTTGTGGGCTCTTTATTATGGTATTCAACTCACTTATAATCTTGCCTATTTGGATGTTCTTGTAGAAAGTGATAATGAGATTGTTATCAAGATGTTGACCGGTGGTGTCCAAGCAAATATAGGTTGTTTATCTCTTGTTGACAGAGTTCTAGATTTATTGAAGGGCTTCAATAATGTGAAACTCACTCATATTTACAGAGAAGGGAACTTTGCCGCTGACTCCCTTTCCTACCTTGATTTTGATTTTCCTCCTGATTTTCATGCTTTGGGGCAAGTCCTCCTAGTGTTGGTAGATGTATTGATCATGATTTAATAGGGGTCTCTTATGTTAGGTAGTTTTTTTTTTGTTTTTGTGAGCTTTGCCCACTTCTCTTTTACCAAAAAAATTAATAATTTTTTTCTTTTTCTTGAAAATGGCTTAATTTTCATTTTCCTTTATGCTATACTGAAAACACGACATAAATATATTAGAATCCAATAAATAGTTTAAGATGCAATAAATTATACATGAGACAATTGTCGTGCTAACTTGATTATCTTAGCGTTATTAATTTTTCATAATCATTTATACAAACTTATTTTGCTTGAGATTGTCCACATTTTACTTTATATTTTTAATAAAATATAATTTTTTTAATTTTTTTTTAAAAAAATCTTAATTGTAATTTTTCATCAATAATATTTCAAATTGAAATGTTATTAAAATGATTCGTAAAGAGTTGATAAAAAATAAAAAATTATCAATATGCAATATCCATCAAAGTGAACATTTTGATTTGATTAAAAACATCTCATCTCGTTTTACGTAAAAGTGTCTTTATCTACTTCTGGCCGTTGGATCTAAAAGTCAGATATCAGGCATCATTGATATGATGTCTGTGTATGTAATAAATATAAAAAGATAAAGCGTTGGTCAACATAAAGTACGCAGCTTCACCTACTCTCAATGCTCCATTTGAAAAGAAAAAACAGGCATCACGCGCCTACAATGAGCGTGATAATAAAAGTCAAAAACACGGAAGCACATTTGTTGATCGTCCACTGTAGTAAGTGCTCTCTTTACGAACGCACTTTCGGACGCTAGCGCGTGGATTGACTCCAGCACATACTCACCCCATCATCATCGCAAAAGGTTACAGGGGAAGAGTGAGTGAAGAAGACAAAGCTTACAACACCAAAACCAAATAGTGGGTCCTACTCTCCTTCTACCTCTGAAAATTTTGGTTACATTTGGCCTGTAAGAAGACAAACTTTGAGCGCTCTTCTTCTAAACGCTTTTTAGTTTTTCCTTTTTGGTTCTTCAAAGCACGCAGAAGAGAAAGCTCTGAAAGCAAAGTAGTTCTTTCTCTTAGTTTTCTTAAGCATTTCTGTCCCTTTCCCTCTGTTTTCTCTCTCTCTCTCTCTCTCTCTATACATACGTACGTGTTGAAATGTGCATTTTGTTTCCTTTTCTCTTTCTGTTCTTTAGAAACTTCAAGGCTTTATTATTTGTCAAAGTTATGCTGGATGTCTTCTGATTGAATTGGTCTTTGGTTCTAATATTTATAGGGTTTGCGTTTGTAATTTTTGACTCATATGGGTTTTCTTTAACCAAATGCTCATAATAATAAGTTTGTGATTGAACTTGGGCTATATGATTTTGACTGTAACTTGATTTGATTTGGATTACCCTTTTTGTGGGTATTTGTTGTGCTTGGACTCTTAAAGGGCGGAATTCGGTATTTTTCGGCTTGGATATGTCTTGTTTGACTCTGATGTATTCAATCTCAAGTGGCAACTTTAGCGTAAAAACGTTGTAGTTGCCCTATGGACAAATGATTGAATTTGGCTTAATTTCCTTTCAGGATGGGATTCTGGAAAGGTCGTAAGTTATTTATTCAAATGTGAAGGCTTTGAAAGGGTGAACAAAGGTGTACGACTGTTGATTGCGGCTTCTAGGTTGAACATTCCCGGTTTCAGTTGCAGTCTCATGCCTAGGCTTTCTTCCGAAGGTCGCCACTTCAGCTGTTTAGGGTCTTTTACATTGAATCTTATAGTGGTTATGACCTTTTTATTTCGGATGCAGCTAGTTCTGAGAAGTAGTTAGTTTGACCCTGTGATTGAGCGTCTGGTTATTTGGTTGCTGTGGTGGAAATGGAGCAAAGCGAAGGAGAGACCTGGAAAAAGTTGGTGCAAAAGATGCTCCCTCCAGGAGCTTCTCTCCCCGAGAATGAGGCTGAGCTTGATTACTCCATAGCTTTGGAGTATGAAGGCCCACCGGTGTCTTACGAAGTCCCTAAAGTTGAACCTCTGGATGTAAATTCACATGCAATCCCAACAGCAGAGCCCCTCTCGGAATCACACAGATCTGTTGGAAGTTTTGGTCCTGTTGTTGTTGAGCCAATACCCATACCAGTGTCTCGCATAGCTTGTGTGACAAGTTCACCAACTCAGAGTCCTAGGGGATCAACAAGCTCGGAGTCTGTTGTTTCTGTATTGCAAAACCCTGATTTTTTTTCAGCCTCGGCTTCAGCTTCTCCTGGTTCAGTCCACAATCTTCCTAGTAATCATTCGAAATCAGTGGGCAATGAAGTGAAAAGAGTGTCAGTTGTGACATTTAATACTGTTGATAGATCTGACAGGAAAGATTTAGATTTGCAGAAGCCAGTTTATCCGGAGTATGTTGGGGTTTCAAAAGAAAAGAAGAGAAGGAGCAGACTTTGTTACAGGTGTGGGAAAGGGAAATGGGAAACCAAAGAGTCTTGCCTGGTTTGTGATGCTAAGTATTGTGGCAATTGTGTCCTGAGGGCAATGGGATCAATGCCTGAAGGCCGCAAGTGTGTTACATGCATTAGTCAACCCATAGACGAATCAAAGCGGTTGAAGTTGGGAAGACATTCCAGGGTTTTATCCCACTTGCTCAGTCCTTTGGAAGTTAAGCAAATTATGAAAGCGGAGAAGGAATGTTCTGCTAATCAGCTTCGGCCAGAGCAGCTAATTGTGAATGGATTGCCTCTGAAGCCAGAAGAAATGGCAGAATTGCTTGGTTGTCCATTGCCTCCACAGAAATTGAAGCCTGGCAGATATTGGTACGATAAAGAGTCTGGTTTTTGGGGAAAGGTGAGTTGGTACTTAACATGCAGAATGTCAATAAGTTTCTCTAGGACTTAGTTTTGTGTTGTTTTTCAAAATGGAGTAGTTAATGTAGAAAGTACTTTAAACAGAGTAACTTGGCTCACTTTACAGGAGGGAGAAAAACCAGACAGAATCATTAGTTCAAACTTAAATTTCTCTGGAAAACTGAGCCCTGATGCAAGCAGTGGGAATACTGAAGTTTACATTAACGGCCGAGAGATTACTAAGCTTGAACTCAGGGTACTAAAAGTAAGTACTTTGAATTTTGACCTAGTGTTGCTTTGCTTTTCTTCTCTTGCTGGGGAGATATTGGTTAGGCTGAATTGGCAACATGAGCACAACAATGGCTATTTGGTTGGTCAAAGATCTCTTTCTATTCAATGGATTAACAGAATCTGTTAAGTGTTTTGGATCCGTAATTGAGTTTGTTCAGGTCGATTTGTTTGTAATCCTTTTCTCCTATGGATATCTTCTTGAATTTGTTAAAAAGAATTTGTTCACGTCATGTTTGTGGAACTCTGGCAGGTTTACTGAATCGTCCTAGTTGTTTCATGGTAACTCAATTCTGTCATTTATTCTACTGTTATTGGCCCTATCGAGCCTGTCTTGTCTTGCACGACATTGGATATACTGATAGCTCAGTGAACATATCATGATTAGATTCAAACTAATCCAAGACTGTATATGTCACCAGAATTTAGTTAATTTCCCTTGTTTGTCGGCTTTTTTTTTTTTTGAAAAGGTAAAGAATTAAATTATGAGTTAAACATGTTTACAAGAGAGGGACAAGAACCCATGTTTGTCAGCATTAAGTAGTAATTTTTGGTGCAATTGTTAACTTGCATTACTTTCCTCATCTGTGGTGCACGAGTCAATCTTTAAGAAAGTGACTATCCTTTGGCGGTGAATGTTTATGGGCTACTGTTTATGAAAAAGAAGCCTTTATTTTTTCTGATTTGTTCAATTGCTCATTGGTCTCACTTTTACTCTTCCTGTGGCTTATGTTTTATTATTGTCCTCATGATCATTTGCTGAGTTTGACTTTCTCTATGAAGTGGTGCTGGGTCTGTTCATGCTTCATCATTTTATTTTTCTACTGTAATTAATAGGCAACTTTGACTTGTTTCCATAAGAAAAAGAGCAGATTTAATGGTCCACAAAAGATCTGTCAAACTTCTGCAAACAATTATTTCCTTCTTGCTGTCTAATGCTTTAATGATTATGCAGAAGTCTTAGGGATGCTATCCAAACATTTGATCATCTGTGTACGTTGTCTGAGTGTTGATGTTGAGGAAGATGCTGACACTCTCATCTGTTTCATTTAGAACTTCCGCTCTGTTCTTCTGTATATGCATGTGAGACTTCCAGCCTACTTTGGCAAAAGTTCCTTGCCTTAGATGTCTCATGAGAGTAGAGATCAAGCCGTTTGCTTTTGATATTAGCTTGTCATCTTTTGGTTGCAATGGGTTTGCATACCAAATAATGGCGTATTTAGATTTTTATGTTTTTACTGAATAAATTATTGCTCTAACTGACTGTACTTTTGACTTCACTATCCATCATAATGTCCCTGTGAATTTTGGCCCTTTTGCTTTGACTGTCACTCTGTTTATGGCCTATGAACCCACTAAACTGGTTTGGGATGTTTTCAGCTAGCAAGGGTGCAGTGTCCACGTGATACTCATTTCTGGGTTTATGATGATGGGCGTTATGAAGAGGAAGGTCAGAATAATATCAGAGGAAACATTTGGGAAAAGGTATATATTTGCAAACTCACTGCAAATATTTTGCGTGCTGACAGAAATTGATCCTATATGAAAACCTTCTGGATTTGATTTTTGCTAGACAGGCATCAACACGGTTTGTCTGTACACTGTTTTCACTGCCTGTGCCGCATGGTCAACCTCATGTGCAGAGAGATGAAGCTAGCAACTATACTGCGGTTCCAAACTATCTGGAACAAAAAAAAGCACAGAAACTCCTTTTAATTGGTCCTCAAGGCTCTGGAACCAGCACCATCTTCAAGCAGGTTTTCCCTTGTTTTGGTGTTCTAATTTGATGTGTTGTTTTTATGCAGGTAGATGATGTACATATGCAGCGTGCCATTTTGTTTATGCTACTTGATACTTTGATATTTTCTTTTTTTGGGTGTGGGATGCTTATGAGAAGGAAGAGTTTGTTGATCTAGTTGGAGCATCCTTATATTTTGCAAGAGGAATAGATTTTTGTAATTGTTATTACTTTGTATGGGCTGTATATAAATCCTTGTAGGTGCCATACATGTATAATCCTATCACGAGTCAGTATTGCAGAACGCTCTCATAAATTCCTTATCTTTCTTGCTAGATGGCTTTTAACTTTTTTAATGTTTTCTTCTTTTTTTCAATTTGATTATATTATTCATATATCAGGCTTGTAGCATGGTGTCTCCAGAACATGTTAATATGTTGAACCACTCTTATGCCAAAAACTGCTATCTATTTGGATTTGTGAGCATAATTGGAGATTGGGGAAATATGAGGTCCACATTGTTGCTGTTTACTTAAAATTTATTGTACTACTTTCAACAGGCCAAATTTCTGTATGGAAACAAGTTTACGGCAGAAGAACTGCAGGATATTAAGTTGATGATCCAGAGCAATATATATAGATATCTTAGCATGTTGTTGGATGGACGGGAACGCTTTGAGGAGGAGGCAATGGCTAGAATCAAGGAATTAGATTCTCAAGATCACACCTCTGAACCAGGTAAGGTATTTATTTGATGTATCTTTAGATCCTGTTATTCGACATAGTTCTTTTCTGCTCTAATATTATCTGTTGCTGTCCGTTTCGTATGATTTTTGGCATGTGCATATTTGTGATGGATTTCTGAGATGGACATCCAAACCTTCTCTTGTTTGGCATGTTTAAAGTCTGTACTTGTCAATGAAATTGGGGAGATTTATATTTGAAGCAGGTCTCTTTATATTGGCAACATCTTGGGTCTCCAACTTACAGTTTTTGACTTCAAATTTGCTTCAGGTGGTGAGGTTGACTCTGTTGAAACTAATATATGTGTCTATTCAATCAACCCAAGGTTGAAGCATTTCTCAGACTGGCTGCTGGACATTATAGCCACTGGAGATTTGGATGCATTTTTCCCTGCAGCAACCCGTGAGTATGCTCCATTAGTTGAGGAGGTGTGGAAAGATCCTGCCATACAGGAAACTTATAAAAGGAAAGACGAGCTTCACTTCCTTCCTGATGTTTCAGAGTATTTCTTAAGCCGGGTATTTAATCACCTTCCTAGTTCATAAAAACTTGACACTTTCTTAAGTTTGGTTGCTTTCATAATTTCTCATTAATTTTAAACTTTCCTATGAAAGATGTTACAGTTTGTCCCACATTGGGCTTCCATTGGTGTTTGATCTGAACTTGAATAAACTTATGAGCACTCTTGATGTTGAATGACTAATTGTCATATTTTCTTTTAGGCTGTTGAGGTCTCAAGCAATGAGTATGAACCTTCAGAACGTGATATTCTTTATGCAGAAGGAGTCACTCAAGGAAATGGCTTGGCTTTCATAGAATTCTCACTTGATGATCGCAGTCCAATGTCTGAGACTTATACAGACAATCTTGAAGCTGCACCACCTCCTTTGACCAGGTGGTTTTTTCTTCTTGTTCATCATAACTGATATTATGACAACTGGCATGGAAAGCTGGAATTCATTTGTGATGTTTGCAAACATACTGTGGAGCTCTTTTGTCGTTTGACTAGATTGTTGGGAAATACAATGCAGCACGAGTTATGGACTTTAATTTGACCTAGGTACATGTGGGCCTAGAAACTTGAAACCTACCAAACAATGTCAGAAAGATTGCAAGTCTAAGTTTGCCAAATATCAACACTTTTGTTGGTAATTGGATCTTTTTTGGGACATATTTCCTCAAAGTTTGCATTCCCATGTCTTATTTCTTTTCATTTTTGTGGCTGCATTTAATAAGTGTCATGACTCTGTTATTTGCTTTCTGATCTACTTCTGTTTTGTTGCCAGATACCAACTTATTAGGTTAAATGCTAAAGGAATGAATGACGGGTGTAAATGGGTGGAAATGTTTGAAGATGTGCGAGTTATAGTATTCTGTGTGGCACTTAGTGACTATGATCAAATGTGGCTTTCACCTGAGAATAGTGGCAGTGGTTCACTGATACAAAACAAGATGATGCAAAGCAAGGATCTGTTCGAGACAATGATTAGACACCCTTGCTTCAAAGATACGCCTTTTGTATTGATACTTAACAAGTATGATCTTTTTGAAGAGAAGATCAACAGGTCGCCTCTTACTACCTGTGAATGGTTCAGTGAATTTAGTCCAGTGCGTCCTCATCACAATAATCAATCACTAGCGCAACAGGCTTACTTCTACATGGCAATGAAGTTCAAAGATCTTTATGCTTCCATTACGGGTCGCAAGCTATTTGTATGGCAAGCAAGGGCAAGAGACCGAGTTACCATTTATGAAGCATTCAAGTACATAAGGGAGGTTGTCAAATGGGATGAGGAGAAAGAAGATACATATTATGGTGGAGCTGAGGACTCATTTTACAGTACCGATATGAGTTCCTCGCCGTTTGTGAGGCAAGAGTGATTAGCTTTCTATCATTGATGGTATTCTTATAGATGAGTCAAAATGTACAAAAAGACGTGGTATGATCACTTGTTCTCTGTGCTCCTTCGAATAAGGCCACCTATTTTCCTGTACTTTTTCATTATATCTATATTAGTGGCAGTATTTTTTTTGAAAGATTATTTGAGATTAGTTGAATTTGGTTCTGTGATGCCCTTTGGCAGCAGTTAAGATGGTCATATTTATAGTCTGATGACACTGGAATGTATCTTGTAATTGTTGGAACTCTTGTAAAATTATTTGAGAAGTAGAAATATAAATGTTGTTAGAGTTCATAGACTTGAAACTCTGCACCCTGTGAACTAGAAGATCCTGTTATTGCCAGCTCTTTTGAGCGGCAGAGATTACTGGCGGAGATGGGTTCCCACGAGAAAGACGGTACAAACTTGAGATATATGAGCCTTTTTCAGCTGTGTTGATCTTGGAAGTTTCATAAACAGGATTTAGAAGGAAAAATGTGGGTTTGGTATTCTTTCCATATGTTGAATCAAATAAGTATTTCCGTGAATTTATTTTAAAACTATTAATATAAGTACATAAAATTCCCTAAAAAAAAAATATAAGTACATAAAATATAACCGTTGTTAGAGAAATCCGTGGTCACCTAAATTCGTTAGAGGATAGTTTGATGCTTGACCCGAATAGTCATTTGATTAGTCTTATGGTCCGTTTAGTTGAGCTTTTATCAGTAGAGCTTTTTTGAGAAAGTCATTTTCCTTCTAGGCCTCGTCTCTAGTTAGCAATAAAAGAATACGAATAAGAAATTGAAAATGAGAATAAAAGTTTGATATGTAATTATTAAAAATAAGATTAAGTTTATGATTGTGTCAGTATTTGGTATTAAATAACTAAAATTTTTATTAAATGTTTGATTATTATATAAATTTATAAATAATTAATCAAAATTCTTTATTTTTATAAATAATTAAAATTATTGTTCAATGATTCAATAAATTATTAATTTTTAAACAATAGTGAATGATTTTTTCATAAAAATAAAAGTGGGAAATATAAACAATTTGTTCTACTTGATATAATATTAATAAAACAAAATAAGATTAAAAAAAAGTTCACTTGAAAAAAATGCATAAAGAAAGAGAGAGAAGAGAAAATTGTTATTTCTAATATTTGATTTCAGGTTATATTTACATCTTTCTTACAATACAAAATTAAAATTTTTTATTTCCTATTTTATCAACTTTTAGTAATTAAATAAGTAAAATTAAGAAACTGAGGCTCTTTATTACTGATTGCTAAATAACACCTTATTAATTAGATTCAAATTAATATTTTATTATAATTATTTAAATTAAATTTAATTAAGTTAAATCTTAAGAGTTAAGCTGAGTAATTTTCTATCTTAAATTATTAATGTAGGCCATCCAGCTTCTCCATTTGAAAACTAAAACAAAAACTATTATAGTCTTTTCAGAAAATTGATTCAACGGAAACGATTCTGCAGTACAAAATAAGTTGCGACACAGTTGGCCCTACTGCCCATCCGACTGACCTTATAGTCTCTCCTTTTTGCAGCCTCTGAACTTCTGCCACTTGAGGGGAAGAAAATGGTTACTAAGAGGTAACAGATCAGAAGGGCGGAGAAAATCATGTTGCAACTCGATCGTGAGTCTCAGCTTCAAAGGAAAAATAAGGCAGTGTGCACTTTGTCCAACCAATTATCCAGTCGATCATGCAAAGCTTTGACCTGAGGAATTCCCAGAACTCTTGGCTGTACGCAGGACACATGTACTGTTCCTTCAACTTGATCAATTATACCCTCAATAAGATGGACCTGCAATAAACAAAGTTCGCACTAGTAAGACATATTGCCACTTTCGTTGTACAGATGTAGATAGGACCAACAGTCTAAAACATTGTCTTCGCGCGTGAAATTATCGTAACTATGGAAAACAAGTTTGTATCGCCTTGGTTGTTTTATCATAACTACAACTTATATCAATCCTCTGTCCACCGCTTATAAAGTTCATCGTCATAACTATACCATAAACCTACTAGTTTTCAAGCCTTTAGCAAATAGGAAATCCAATCTCCAGAACTTACAGAATGCAAATAGAAAGACATGTTCTCACTTTCGTATTCTTCAGTTGTATTATAACAACACAGTCTCAAAATGGATATATAAAGGTATTCACCTTCCAAGTAAATCAATGACTTATAGGTAACCCATCATTTTACAATTTCTCTGCAAAATGTACATGCACTCGGTTCTTTTCTGTTTCTTTTTGTTTTTTCAGTTTAAAGGAACACTACAAGAAATCCGATGATTACCGACGGAATATACCGTCGGTAAAGATCGAATTGCCGTCGCTGAAGTAATTCAC
>JANZLD010000005.1:17993670-18012248 GCA_026413575.1 Erythroxylum carthagenense | reverse complement strand
TTATTTCCGGATGTCGGATTTGTTTGCGCTTGGCTCTGTAATTGAATTGCCTTATTATTTGTTACTATTGACTATTCTGATTTGCTTCTTTCGATTTCCGATTTGTTTCCGTTTAGATTCTGTATTCGATTCGTATTTGCTTTACTTCCGCTTGCTTTGTGATACGAGTTCGTTTTTGCTATTGACTTCCGCATTTTATTTCCGATTCGAAATTTCGATGCGAAATTTTCGTTCCATTCGCTTTCGTTTCCTTCGTTCTTCGTTTTCCGGTTGAGATCCGGTTCTCGGATCGGATCCCAACACACTCTAAAGAGAGCAACAATCCACGCACAATCGCAAGAAAGTGACAACTTACACACAATCCTAAAAGACTAGAAGAGTTGCATCCTGAATACTCAAGATCGAAGAAAACAGAAAGTTATTTACAATTCATACACAATTGTGAAGGAGCCAGAGAGTTGTATCTTGAGTTCACACACAATTGCAAGAGAGTAGAAAAGTTGTATCGTGCATATTTAAGAACAAAGAAAACAGAAAGTTATTTAATTTATTTTACTTTGATCGATTTTTAAAGAAATGAATTGGAAAAAATTGTGCCATATGTTAGACAGGTGATATGTAAAAAAATCTGGCAGGGTTTGCCACATCAACATCGTTAACAAAAAGCTTAATGTTTGGCTATTTTTGCAATAAATTGAAAATTGAAATATTTTACCCCTATTTTTTAAAGTTCAAACTAGTATTGCCAAATTAAGTAAAGTTTGGAAGTTTTTTTATAATTAACCTTTAATAAATGGTTAATTTCTAAACTATTACCACCATCACAGTACAATTTCACCAATCCGTTTGATCTAATGAGTTGCACTCATAAATTAAAAAAAGCTTGGAAATAAACATGAGTTGAATCTGTGATGAAAAAACAACTCTACAATATTAACGGACTTGGTTTCACTTATATATATATATATATATACAAATGAAAGATATTTATAAGTCCCTTCTAACTAAAATAATTTCACCTTTAAAATAAGCAGCCTTTCTTACTTTACAGTTCACTTATATTAAAATTTTTAAATGAGAAGATTGTAAAAGAATTTACTAGATAATTTATTTTAAATATATTTTTTAATTTAAATTTTGATAAAAAGTTTATTTTATTTTATAGATAAATAAAGATATTATTAAATATTTTCTATAATTAAAAAAAAAAGGCTTAAGACTGTTAAAACTTTTGAAGTGATCTAAGCAACGCCGGTCAGTGCATATACAAACGTAAACGAAACAAAGACAGGCAAGAGGGAATGCGGGATATTATTTGCCAGGTTGACTATAAATCTTTCTTACCTAAGCCTAGCACAACATAATAATGGCATACAATAAACCAACCCCACCATACGAAACCAACCACCCAACCATAACGACATTATGTTTGGGTAAAATGATTTGCCAATGCCATGTGACTTCTAAGCAAAGCAAAGTTTATCCCTTTCCAAGCCTCTCCTCTTTATCAACCCCCACCTTCTCCCACCATCTTCAGGACACACAAGCCATGGCTACATGGACACCCCAACTGCTGTTTCTACTTCTTTTGGTTTTCATCTCCTCTATAACAACTCATTCAGCCACTATTGAGGTTCAGCCTGCAGTGCTTGCTGGGAAAATTAGTGGTCAACGACAATCATGGCAAAGGATGAATCATGGAAGCCTCCGTGGCCCTCCAAAACACCTTGTCAACCCTACAGGAAAGCATCCACTTCAAGTCCCTAAGTTGCCTATATAGCATCTTTTTCTTTTATAGTACTCTCTGTTCTTGTGTCATTTTCTTTCTTGCTTCAATGTATATTGTCAACTTTTATGAATGAATGACGAGTTTAAGAAGTTTCAGTGGGAAGAGAGTGGCAAAATTAGACCGCTTTTTAGCATAAGAGGCAGTGGTTGTTGGTTTCTTTCAAAGAAGAGCCAAATTCCTAGAGAAGCAAACAAATGAGTAGAGACATCTCGTGAAAATACGTAGATTTTACCTGCAAATATCTATACTGTGCAATGGTGTACATCCCAATTCCCATATAAAGAATCCAACAACCAACCCATATAACATAGACAATGTAGTATCTTAAGCTTCTGTCGTGTGTAGAAGAATGAAGTTCCACAGAAGCACGGGGATTCCACCGGACCCTATATTTAATGGTCAGGGTGCCACCATAAACTGAAACACTTCATGACATTTAATTAGACTATTATTGGATGTCTTAAATGATCATTCTTTACCTAGATCATAACTTTCCTCACAAAAGTCTACCTAATGGAATCCAATGGTTATGGAACAAAAAAACTGTTCTGATTCATGTAAATGACCTAAAAGTTCTGCTGCACTAAAAATGAATGAATTTGATTAAGCCATATGGCCTGAACCGGCTCAAATGATTCAATTATTGATCACTCTTTAATCCTAATTCTACACACACACACATATATATAGTGTGTGTGTGTGCAGGAGACTATGGATTCTACTATAATTATTCGAGTTTGAACCTGTAAAGCTTTCATATAAGAAACGGCATCAATACCAACTACGGCACAAGAAATAGTAAATTACCACCTTCATTCTGAACATGCATTCAATTTCGAAGTGTTGGTAAATTTACTTCATTTACATATATGGAGTTTCATGTGAATATAAAGATTTTCATGTAAACGAGTATTAGGTATACAGACTGGGAAGAAAAATAAAACAAATATTAGAAGTAACAACGTATGTAGGAGTCTGCGATGCTACATTTCCCATCACGGAAATTGCTACCAGGTCTTAGATCCCAGATGCATTACACTCTTCAAGAAGTTTTAGAAAATTATGTTCAGGGGCACTGACAGAGGGTAGAATCAAACGCTTGGACTGGGTTGGCCGTGATTTTGCTCCAGTCGATGCCTCCTCAAGGGAATCGCCTTCTTTCATAACAGGTAAGTCAGCTCTCCTCCTCACAGTGGCAGATACTCTTTCTTTCCATATTCTTCCGTCCTGATCATTCATTAAGTTGATATCAGGGTCCCAAAAACTTGGAAAATGGCAATTAAAAGAACTAGAAATGTGAAATTGAGAAGGTAAAGGCTTTTATGAACATGACAAGAAACTAGTCAGTGTACATGTAAAAACACAAACAAGAGAATGCAAGCCTAACTGTTCACATATCCCCGACCCATGATTTTGTAGGTGGCATCAGTACAATAACTAGCCATGTTGCCTGGCTAAATCCAAATTGTCTTAAGTAAGACATCCTTGGATCTTTCGCAACAGGCATCAACATTCTACAGAAATCAAGGCACTCATTGCCGTCAAAATGGATGACCTAACTCTTATCATAAAGGGGAACTGTCCTTTGGAGTCTATGCTGCCCACAGCATGTAGATCACCAAAGAAGCACGTACCTATCTGGTTCAGTACCATTGACTTCACCAAGAACCCTGTCCTTTCTTCAATGGAAAAGATAATGCATCATAAACATGCATAAGCGAAGTATCTTGCATCTACTTGCCAATATTAAACTTAAAGCACACCCTTCCTCTCCTGGGACGCACCACTACAGCCAAAATTTATTCCATTCACCAATTGAGACAAAATTAAAAGTTGTCCTGGTAATTTCAAACTATGCATTAATGTAACTGTGTCAAAGTTAGGAAGCTATGACACTAAATCATACCATTGTATAGCATTTCTTCCTTGCTAGCGATAAAAAAAGTTATGGCTTCAAAATTCTTGATAATGAATTTTTTTCTTGTCTTGGAAAGCATAAAATACCATCTTCGCAAACAATGAATGACCATGAAACATCTAGATAGAGGGTTTCTTTATTTTTTGGTACATTGGAAAGCTAAAATACCCTGGTCAAGTGAAAAGCTCAAGCCCCAGCCTATTGAACTGGCAGGCAGTGTCAACCAAGGTGAAAACTGTCTTGACTAAGGGAAACTACGATTTTTATAATGAAACGCTATCAAATCTCGTGAACCACTTCAAATGAAGTAGTATATAAATATCAGTGCACTCTGAACCCCCCTGAATGTCATATTCTGTCAATGTTATCCAACTTTATAATCTTACCCCTCCATCCTTGCAACACAGAAAACCAACTCAATTAATATGGCAGGAATCCCAAACCACAACCACTGATACTTTTCTACACCAATATTTCTGCTAGTCATATGTACAGGTTTCTATAAATTGTATACTAGATCAAAACCAATCTATAAGGCTAGTGCTCAGACAAGGGTTGGCAATGGAAAGTAAAATGTAGAGACCAGTTGAAAGGTTGTAAGTTTACTGATTTCCTTTTGATGAAGAAGAAACCCGATATGAAATAATATCGAATTGAATTCACTAATGTCATCCAAACCTGCAAATTACCACGACATGTTCATGCTGCATGTCCATCAATAGTAAGAAGGATGCTAAAGATTACACCAAATTGGTACGTGGATATGAGAATTTATTAGACCACTTTTCCTTTAGCATAATGTTTACAGGATTCACTTACGCACTACTGCAAAGTTTATGAGCTGATAAAATCTTTTGAGGGTTTGCCTTGGTACTTCCTGATAACAGGACATCACTACCATAATTCTTTTAAGCTAGTTACTATATATCAAAATTCAATGCCACCAAAACCCTTTCATTCTAAAGAATAGAAACTTTTCAACTAGAACAAGCAGAAGACCAGCCTATAGCTCAATCATAAAATTTCATTTTGACATCTCACGAAAAGGTGCATACAACTAAACCTAGTTTAAATGGTTGATGATACCTACCCTAAAGAAATAGGGTTAAGAAATATTAGAGCTCTTTTAACTTTGCACCACACAAAGCACAAGGTAATTTCAGACATAAGTACAGAAAGAGATAAACCAATATACAAAAATCAGGAACAAAAAGATTATTTAGCTTACATTTAAAATTGAAGGTTCAGGTAGTGGACACTGAATTGGTTGATCATTGTCAAGCGGCTCGATTGGGTGCTCCACAGGCTTAAACTCCACTGACACTTCAATTCCATGAGGAGTGGTGGCAGTAGTAGTGGCTGCCGCTGCTACATCTGCATTTGGGGGTAATACTTCCCTTTCACCCTGCCAAACATAGAAAACAACCACCTTCAGCAAAAGACACAAATCATAGAACTTGACAATTAGTAAATTACGATACAAGGCAAAAGTAATTTGCCGTTCAGATGGATTTGATCAGATGGTTACTATCCACTAAGGAATGAATGGTAGAGCTTTAGTAAGCGGAACCCAGTTCAGTACTAGAGTCTAACAATCAAATGGAGGAACAAATAAAACCACTATAACTTGTTAGACGACATGTACGGGGAAAAGGTGGAAATCTAAAATTAAGACGAAAAAAAAGGAAAATTTTGGCATTATATCTTTCTTATTCGATCCTCCATAGAAGTTAGAATCTTGTGGATGGAATAGCAAATGAAAATTTCATGAGAAACACTCCATCAGCTAAAACACAGAATAAAACAATCCAGGCAATAAGAAGTGACGCTAAAAGACGAAGTCAACCCGTGAATGAACAGATAAAAGCTTCCAACTTTACGAAGCGAATCACAACAGAACTAGTAAAAAAATACATCAAACAGATCAAGACAGAGCAGACACCAATCGAAGATGGAAAAACGGGACAACAGGTAAAGCAACATCTTCAATAAATGAAGAACAAGAAATATAAAAATAGAAGGGGGAAAAACTCTTACAAGCGCACTTTGAGTCCGTCTATGGCCAGTTTTGCCAACAGAAAACTTCGAGAAAATACCCACCATTCTTCTACCCACACAACACCCGTTTCCCTATACACAAAAATGATGTCCCAATTTGATCTCTGTTTGTCCAAATACGTCTCACCCTCTGTGTCGCATATCCCTCTAAAAGGTAAAACACATATAAACAGAGGGAGGTATAAAGCAGCAGGCTAGTTTTAGCTGTGCTTTTGTTCCACCAATGAATGAAAAAAAAAAAAAAGCTAGCTCTTTAACTTCGCAGGTCGAACAAGTTGTTTGCTTGGCGTAATGGGTCTTGTCTGTTTGGAGCATCCAACATTAATTTGGTAGTAAAAATTTAAGCTTGGGAATCAGAGTCGAAGTAGATAATAAAGCCATGTGTCAGAGAATCCATCAAATTTTATTTTTTACTAAAGAAAAGCAAGAAGAATAAATACAACCAGAAGATCACGATTTGCAAAAGGAAGAAATGAAAAGAGAGAATAACTAGTGGCCGATTTGCTAAGCAACAACTAAAGATAGGGACTTGTTGAAGGGCCAATTGTTCCAGAGGCATACGTATGCATCAGCAATTTGGCACCTGCTGCTGTCACTGAAAGTTTATCCTCTCATTATTTTAATAACTTTGGACCCACAAAATGAAATGAAATGAAAATTGATTTCTTCCTATCGTCAGAATCAGGCCACTCAGCCCCCGCTTCTCCTAATCTAATACACCGATGAAAAGGGGAGGGTGTCTAAAGTCAACCACTGAATTTCCATGCCTAAGATTTGGTTAGTTTCTTAACGTTATCAGGTACGTATCAAAACTCTCAAACTATTATTAAATAATAATTCCCTTTCGCTTCTCTTATTAAATGTATGTCGACACCGTCTATTTGACCAGTTTTAAACTCATTACTTACTCACCCTCATCACCTAGTATTATTTCCAATACTTTTATCTTAGTCTTATATACCTTTACTTTATAACTACCTTGTTGATAGTCCTTTAAAATGTAGCCTTCCAAACATGCCATCGTCCAATTTAAACAGTCTTTAGTATTATTAATAAGTTTATCATCTGGCCAATTATATGTCCTTTTATTGTTATTATTGGCTATGCCACAAGTATGATGAGTGATATAGTAAAATTTTGGAGGATTCGAATTTTTGAAGTCTAGGTTTGGGTTTCAATACCTAAAATTAGACTCCACATGATGTTTTGAAAGTACAGTGTATTTCTCTCTTCGGATTCCTCTCAAAAGACTTATGGAATCAAGTGTGGAAGTATTTTAGGTATTTGACTCCTTACAAATAAGTTAGTAAAAATTATTTAAAAATTTTAGTAACCTTGTTTTTAAAAATAATAATTTGATTTCTAGGCATGTAAGAGTGTAACTCTTGTCTCAATCTTTTTTTTATATTAAAGGATACTTGGTTTATTGGATTGTTTATTGTGATTTGTTTATAAGGTTAAATTCATTTATACTATTTGGCTATCAAGTTTCAACCATACACTTATTTAACTAAGGTTGAAATTGTTACATTATGATGTTAATTTTAGATTTTGGCTCTTGACTTCGCCTAAAATAAATTCAGATCACTTAGCTCACAAATGAAAGGAGCCCAAATACTATAAGTCTTAAAAGTCATTTGGCTAGAGAATTCATAAATGAAGGAATCAGTTGAGAAGTCCAGGATCCAAGAATTCTAGACAATTAATACATAAATGACGTGCTTTAAAAATTAATGTGTAAGGAGGCAGTTAACTACAGTGTGGAAGTTGAAAAAATGGTAGAAGTAGTTAATGAAAACATGGCTAAGTGAGCTAGAAGTTAAGCAGTTATAAAAAGTCTAAAACATGGATGTTAAAATGATTGTAGTAGGTCGTTAGCTAAAATGTAGGGAAGTGGGCAATTATAACAAAAAAATTTTAAGGGTGAGAGGTCTATAAATTCACTAGCACCCAGATAACAATGAACACAATTCCTAGACAAACCATTTAATCACAAGACAATCTTTAGAGAAACAATTCAAAAAACACTTTGTTATTAGTTTTCCAGCATTATTACATTATTTATTCATTTTTATTACCTCAAATTCCCTTTGTAGCTTGAATTCCTTTTGCATATATTATATCATTTATTTTTTCATACATTTTGGTATTTTAGTAGCTTAGGATCCCATTTTTTGGTACAAAATCTAAGAGAATTTCTCCCTGATATGATTGAATTCTAGATTAATACCAAACAATTTGGCATGTCCAGTAGGCCACGAGCACATAATGGAAAAGAAATCAATTTGTCTCCAGCTCTAGGGGAAGAAATGCCTATAGTAATAAGGAATGAAGGTTTTATATCTTAGATGGTAAAGAATTTTGAGAAGGCAGCCTCACCTTTAACTAACTTTCTTGCTGGTGAGAATCCAAAATTAGTAATAAAACAATATTATTTGCATAAAAAATTCCAGAAATGAAGTCTAGCACGACATTTAAGTTGTTGCAATCAAGATATTGATAGAGAAGGTTGTCAAACTATCTATCGCTCTGATACAGTTTACTAGACATAATTCTCTTACTTTAATAAAGCAAATATTTAAAGGACTCAGAGGGCATCTTGCTTCTAATTAGATGGAAGTTAGAGAATGTAGTTGCCTTCTAGCTACTTCCTCTGTAGATGAAAGATATATCCCTTCTCATTAAAGAGAGGATGTTCCTGTAGTACCTCCTCGTGTTAATTTTGGAAATGGTCGATATGTAGTCAGGTCCCAGATTCTTGACAAACAAGGATTTGGTGAGGAGGCTAAAAATAACATACTATAACATAGTTGGGGGACTAAAATTACAACTGCAAACCACAATCCTATTATTCCCCCACCATAAATAAGATTAAAAATCAATATTAAAGTCATTGGAGAAGCTATTTAGGAACTATATTGGCCTAGTTTAAGGCAACTTAGCGGCCTAAAATTTCACAAGCCTGATCTATAATTGATTGCTCAAGAGAATCCTTATCTCTGTGGTTATAGAATTATTTAATTCTACTTGTTTTCTGGTGAAGATGGTCAATCGATCATTCAGCACATTGCCAGATTCACCATACTATGTAGAGAATTAGTCAATTACTCAAACTTCAACAACTTTAAGCTCAAGATGTTCTCAAATTCATTAATAGGAACTACCTTCTCTTAGTATGCTTTGTTACACAGGAATTCTATACTTTCCTAGGATGAAATGGAAAAAAAAATTATACCCAATTTTTTAGGACTAAGCTCAAAGTTAGCGTAGATGAGCTATCAATGGTCATTTAGAAAAGTGGAGAGAATACTAACATCTTCATCACTCATTTCAAGAAAACGAGAAGTCGATACCAGATCACACTTCCAAAGACCTAATATGTGAACTTAGCTTAAAAAGGCTGACATTGAATTGTTAAATAAATTCCAAGGAATGAAATTTCATGATTTCTATGAACTAATGGTGAAAGTCTCTAAATACGAAGAACTTCATAGAGACGAGTGACATCATAAGAAGAATCAAGTAGGCACTTATGTTACTAAGACGAATTCTTACGATTCGACAGTAGCTAAAGTCAACATCCCTTAAATTTGTGATTGCTCCTCTTTGGAGCATAAATCCTTGGAAGTCAAAAGGCAAAATGCAGACTTCATCCACCTAAGTTTAGTACACCTTTAACACATCCAAAACATAAAGATATTTAATTATTTGCTACAACAAAAATTTATCACCTAGTTGCCTAAACATAGAATTCCTACAAAAGAGGAAATTAGAAGCAGAGATTACTACATATATCACAATACTTGAAGTCATCCAACCAATTCTTGTTGAGCATTCAAGAATGTGGTCTAAGGTCAAATCAATAATAGAATTTTGTTATTTGTTAAAATTGTCCAAATTATGTTGATATATAAAGACCCATTCCTGTTAGTGCCAACTGTTAATGTCACTAAAGTTGACTTATGCCAATTGTTAGGCATCAAAGTTAAGCTAAAATTTAAGATCATTTACACTCAGCATTGCAAACCATTAATGTCACTAAAGTTGACTTACGCCAATTGTTTGGCATCAAAGTTAAGCTAAAATTTATGGTAGATCATTTACAATCAGCATCAAATTCAAGAATCATTGTTTTTATTCCTAACTATAATACTAACTTTAGGAATGGGGTTAGAGAATTCCTAAAATCCAATAAAAATAGAAATTTTAGGAAAATTTTACCAAACAGAATTCACCCAAGTTTATAGGCAAAGATATGAACCTTGAATTTTGAGTTTTCAGTGTAGACAACCTAGATTTATAGTGTAACCATGAGTGCCAACATCCCAACATTAGCAACAAGCAAGACACCTAAAAAATATGATACCCTTAAGGTGAACTAAGAAAAGATGTCTTCAGTGACAAAGGTCCACTATTAAGATTGAGGAAAATAAGTCAACATTATTGGAGGAGCCAACTTCAAGAGTTTTGGTCAATAGTAAATATTATGCTGGCTAAAATAATGACAACCTTGGGAAAAGAAGATATAGACTTGATCCTAACTGAAATATATGTTATAACATTCAATGGTGAAATTAAAAGTGCATGAGGAATTCTCCCTATAAATATTACAATGGGAGGAAAGACTGCAATAACTACTTTCTTTATTAGTGACGCCCACACTAGCTACTAAGTCTTGCTGGGGCAAGATTGGATCCACTCTAACTATTGCATTCCATTTTCTCTCCATTAACTTTTACTTTTATAAAGAGGAGGTGAAGTAGAAATCTTTTGGATAGATTTGTAGCCATTAAATACTAAAGTTGATGTGATGGAGTCAAAATTCTATAGAGATCATATAAAGTCAGTACAAATTTAAAAATCACCATGTTGTAAGGAAGGAAAAGAAAAGATGAAAGCAAAGTTAGAAAGATTTTTAAAAACAATTACCATAATGCCTGATCTTAAGCTGATAAAGGTTCCCATTATAGAGGAACCTAATAAGTGAATTCTCCTAAAAAGAAAGAGCGGTAGCTGTAGCTGTATAGATAGAATATCAAATGTAGCAAATCTTAGATAATTTTGAATAAAAAATATATGTGATAATATAAAACTAGGTTTTTAAAAAGAAGAAGAGCCATAAATAAGTGAGAGTGGTATCTAAGAATTGAAATCCGCTCTTGAGAAGTTTAATGAATATGGGACCTAGAAATAAGAATCATTAGAAGAAAAGAATCTAGGTAATTCATAAGAATTATATGATGTTTTTATTAGCAAAAACTTGTATTCAAAGATAAAGCAAGAATTAGTGGAACTCTTAAAATTTGAAGATTGCTTTGTTTGGGACCATACTGAAATGACAAGATTGAGTAGAAAGTTGTTAGAACACAAACGTCCAATAAAGCTAGATTGCCACCCTCGTTGTCAACCTCCTAGTTTGTACTCCAAAGAAGTTAAGCTGAAGATTAAAGAAGAAATTGAAAAATTATATAAGGTTTGTTTTACTAGACTAGCCAAATATATTAGGTGGTTATCCAACATTGTGCCTGTAATTAAGAAGAATGAAAAGATAAGATTTTTTTCCAATTTTGGGGATTTAAATATAGCTACTCTTAAAGATGTATACATGATGCTGATTGTAGATTCTTTGATAAATATAATGGTTGGACATTCTTTGTTTTCTTTTATAGACTATTTTTGTAGTTATAATCAAATTTTTATAGTAAAAAATGATATTTCCAAAACAACCTTTAGATTTCCAAGGTTAATAGGGACATTCTAGTGGATCATAATGCATTTTGGTTTAAAGAATGTAGAAGCCACTTATCAGAGGGTTATGAATACTATCTTTCACGATTTAATAGGACGTACTTTGCAATTTTACATAAATGATATTACTATGAAATTAAAAAAAGAGTGCAAATCATATTAAGGATTTAAAGAAGCCTTTTGTAGGATGAAAAGGCATAAATTGAAGTTGAATCCCCTAAAGTGTGCTTTTGGAGTAAAATCAGTGTACTTCATATGGGCATAATGAAGGAATTGAGTTAGATAAAAATAAGACAAAAACCATTCTTGAAGTGAAACCACCTTGGAATAAAACGGAGCTTCAGAGGTTTCTAGGTTAAGTGAACTATGTGAGAAGGTTTATTACTAATTTAATAGGAAAATCAAAAAGAATTTTTAACCTATTAAAGCTAAAGAATTATGAAGAATTTTATTGGGAGGAAAAGCATCATGTAACATTTGATAGTATCAAGGAATACCTAACCAAACATCCAATATTGATTCCCCATCCAAAAGGAATTTTGTTCTGCTGTAAAAAAATCTATTGGTTATCTATTAGCTCATAATAATAAGGTAGGCAATAAATAAGCTATCTATTATTTAAGCAGAATTCTTATGCCAATATATAAGAAGTATATACCCATCATCAAGTTATGTTTGGCATTATTCTTTGTTATTTCAAAATTAAGATATAAATTATTGCAAAATAAAGTTTATATGGTTCCATATATTGATTTAATGAAATACATATTGAAGAAATCAGTTATCTAAAGACATATTGGTAAATGGATGAGGACTCTTATAGACTTCAGTTTAGTATACTACCTACAAAAATTTGTAAAAGGTCAAATATTGGTTGACATTTTAATAAGCCATCCTTTGATTAAGGTTCAAAAAGATGTGAGCCATTTATTTTTTAATTGTGAGAAGAAGCTATGGAATTAAAATTTGGGTATAGTATAGAGAAGTTAGTTGGTATTGGTATAACTGCATTAAATAAAACCAAAACTCTTCTCTCCTTTAAAATAGGTTTTCTAAGTATTAATAATCAAGCAGAATATAAAAGCTTGATAATCAAACCAAAACTCTAGTTGATCTTGCAACCAAAAAAGTTCTTATTAAAGGATATTCTCAATTGGTACTTTGCTAAGTGATAAGGGAATATAAGTGCATGAGTTTGACTTTGTCACCATATTATACTTTCGTTGTCTAATTGCTAGTTCTTCAGGTAAATGAGTTGTCACAACTAGCATCTAGGTTGACAATGTTTGAAGATTTAGTTCATTAGCATATTATACAAAGGTCTTGCCTGTCCATTTACAAAAGGGGAATTTTCCTAGAATTTTTTAATATCGAGAAAGAAGTTGGTCAAGATTAGAGAGTAGAGATCAAAATTTTTTTAGAAAATCCTAGTAAGAAAATGTCTTTCAAACTTAAGCAATGAATGCTAAATTTTGTGTTGATTAAAGGAATCTTGTTTCATCAAGGTAATGACAAAATTTTATTGAGATTTTTTGGGATGCCTGAGGTATTAACAATAATGAGACAAGTTTATGAAGGGGTATATGAGCACATCAACTCAAAATAAAGATGAGATGACTTATTCAATGACATGGTTATTATTGGCCATCAATTTGAAAGATTACATATCATATAGCAGCAGATTAAATAATGTCAAAAAATAGAAGAATTCAGCAAATTCCTACTTTCGAGTTACATTATGTAATCACATTAGCCGTTTAGAGGATGGGCTATTGATTTACTTAGAAAGATATATTCCCTATCTTTAAAAGGCCAAAGTTTCATTTTGTTGGCCATATAATATTTTATTAAATAGGTGGTAGCTAAACATTTGAAGATGTTTAATTAAACATAAATAGTTAAATTTATTAAAAAAAACTAAGCATTCATCAATTTAGAATTCCTTGATCGATAACAAGGATCAAGGAACCATATTTGTGGGTCAGAAAGTTATAGATTTTGCTAAATATTAAGGGATAAAATTATTAAATTTGACTTCATATTATGCTCAAGATAATAGTCAAGTTGAAGTGTCAAAAAAAATAATTATTAGGATCTTGGAAAAAAGTGAGAGGATAATATTGGAAAATGGCATAAAATTATGTCGAAAACCATATGGGTGTATTGTAGTTTTAGGAATATCACTATAAGAATTAGAACATTTACTTTAACCTATAGACATGAAGCCATTCTTAAAAGCGATGCTAATGGAATTAGAAGATTTAGAAGAAGTATGACTTTATGCTTTGAATAATATGATTATCCAAAAGGAAAATTTTGCAAAATTCTAAGATAAAAGAATTTGTATGCAGGAATTCCAAGAAGGGGGTGATGCTTGTTAGTTAGCTAGAGGGAGATAAGGAAAGGCCTTTTAGAATTCATAGAGTTCTAAGTGGTAATTCCTATTGGTTAGATAGTTTAGAAGGAGAACCTCATATGTGTTTCATTGTTAGGAAATATTTGAATTCTTATGTACATAACTTTTTTTAAAAGTCAAGGATAAAGAAATAAGAGTGAACTGTCAAAGATCAAATAGCATTATTCCAAAATAAAAATTCACAAATAAGTTCAAAACCCATATGAAATTAACCAAAGGTTGAAAATTTGAAATAACAAAGAGAAGTTCAGAGTTAGTCCAAATCAAATCATTAAATTTCACCCCCATTAGTTGATATAAAAAGCCTAGTCCTTTTTGGCTTATTGGACCTACTATTTCCATAAGCTAACTTTGTCCTTTTACAACAAATAACTTCCCTAACTCTGTAGTCGCCCTTTTGACTTCATAAAACTCCTAATTAAGTCTCAAAAACTCTTTGACTCTTGGTAGTTCCATAATCGATTGTTGGTGTGATACTAAAAGGAAAGTTGGGAGATAGATCTAGCAAACTCGAGTCAAAGAATTCTTTTAGAGTTGTTGTTTTGGTCTGAACAAATTCTTTTTTGAAAAAATTGTCCAAACAATTTTTCTATAAGACAAAAGAATTTGTCAGTAGGCTAGCGTACTAGTATAGAATAAAGGAACTTTTTTTTACCTCCAACGAACTAAACTCAATGACCTTCAAATTAGGACAATTCCTAGTTTTTCCATATTCCATTTCAAAAAGGAGTTGAAAGGTCTGACATAGTATAATCTACAAAAAAGGAGACCAAAAGTGCAATTTATAGTGAAAACAAAGGTAAAAGCAATAAAAGGAAGTTTCATACCATCTCTAATGTCCTTAATAACTTTTCTAGATGGAGAAAAAGTCCTTTTAATAGGGAGATTATCTTTAGCAGTGGGCTCTGTGGTCTCAATTTTTTTAAAAAAATTATTAGAAGAATGAGTGGAATCCTAAGATAACTTTTTAGGATTGGAATTTTAGCTTTCTTATAACTAAAAGTCACTGGGGACTTCTCTTTGAGTTTTCTTTTAGGAATAAGATTTGGAGCCACTTCTATTTAAGAGGTAGGCTTACTTTCTTCTCTGTTCCAACATTCAAGATTTTAAAATTTGTGATAGTAAGAGTTAGTGATAAATTTTATAAAGAAAAAAATAATTAAATTAGAGGGATACCTTTAAGAAAGACAAAATCCAAATGAGGTACTAAACTCTAAAAGCTTTTTAACCAACAAAAGTGGTAAACTTCCATGTCAGCAACACTAGTAGTAAAGATCTTGCACTTTAGAATATGATAGTGATAAAAAATTTATCAAAAGAACTTGTCATTAATAACACTCCCTTTAAAGGGACTCCCATTGAGTAGTCTGAAAAATGAATAGTGGAAGGAATTCTCTAAGAAAGGCCAAGTTACCTACTCTAAAAGTAAGGGAGGTAGAGTTTAAAAGCCTAGGTTGTAATGGAAGGGCCAAGTTTTAAAGCTTTATCACCACTAAGAACAAAAACTCTAGGATTGGTACAAATGAGAAAAAGTTTACAATAAACATCCAAACAAGATTATTTAGAAGATTTAAAAATTCTAAGCCAATAGGATCTTTCGGAGAAGTCTTTAAAAGGGTTAATTTGATCTATAATCCTAAACTTTAGAGATGATAGAATATTAAAAATGCCTTTAGGAGGCTTACTGCGGAAAATATTGGACAAACAAAGACCAAGAAAATAAGAAAATCCAGGGTTAAAAAGGGACAGACATTCTCTGTCCCTAAGTTCAAGGAAGTAGGTAAAAGTCTAGAGTTGGAAGATCCGCACACATAAGTTAAATTATTGTAAAGGAAGACTGGAAAGGCATCTCCTTAAATTCCTATAGAGAAATCCTACAAAAACAGAACCTAGGGCAAAGAACTTATAAGAAGCCACCGTTGTATAAAAAGGGAGAAAGTCCAAATTGGGCTTATTATTAATATGGAAAAAACTAAAGCAGCTTAACAAAATCCAAATAAATTTAGCATTTTCTTCTTTAGAAATAAATAGGATTTTTGGAAGCAGCATAGTTGATTATCAACCCAAAATAAGAAGAACACTTAAATGCACCACGGGTTTCCTTAACCACACAAATGAAATCTTCCTTAATTATAGGCAGACTGGTAAGAAAGAAAACATCTTTCAATGAAATTGAAGTATGACCAAAAGGAAATATAAAAGAGTTATAAAAAGGACTTTATAATTTCAAAATAAAAAATATAAGGTTGGGTTTATATTCTATGGATTTCTGGAAAGAGCTATTAACTACAAAAGGCCATGTCTCTTTTAGGCCAAATGGTATAAAAGGTACAACCTATCCTCCCACGTAGTCCATTGATCTACATTTTTTGGCCATGTTTTTAAGGATTTAAGAGCTTGAACTGAAGCAAATTCTAGAGGGAAGTTTGATTTGCTTACTTCTCCTAAATAAGGTAAGAATGGGTGAGAAGAATTACTAAGTGAAGGAATTCCAATAATGGTAGGTAAACCCTACTTATGATCAAAATAGGACAATCCTTCATAATGCTAAAATAAGGAATTTAAATGCCATAATTATTAGTCAAAAGGGAGATTTAAGTTTAAAAAATTCTTTTCCTAATTCTTATGAAGGTTAGATGTGGCTTAACCAAGATAAAGCCCACTTCAAGCTTCACAACTTATGTGTAGAGGTCAAATTAAAAATTTAAGGGAATTTTTGAATAAGTACATGAATTATAAATATAAATTTGTGGCATTCAATTCAACAAAGTTTGTTAAAGAAGAATAAGATATGCAATGAGTGGAAGCAATAGTTATGGAGAAGAATGAGTTAATTCATAAACAGAAAAATACTGAAGTCAAAAGAGAGTATATGGAGTGTTTGAAATTTGAGATAAGAAAAAGAGAAAAAATGGGGAGAATTTATAATGAAAATGGTTAGATCTTAAGGGAATAACAAAAGTTTAAAATTAAAAAGAGACATTCTTTTTTCTATAATGGATGGAAAGATATGGATTTCAAATGTGAAGATCTTGATGTGATCTTTAAGCTTGACTCTCCTTATCTATATAAGATTATTTAGGATTTGGGAAGATCCCTGTGCTGACATAACTACTTAATTCTGAATTCTTTCTGGTTCTTGTAATATACAAAACTGTTAGGTTAGAATTCAAAACCCATGTTTTAAAAGATTAGGAGCATTTTAACACCATACGTTTGGTTTGCTTAGCCAAATATATGTAAGTGAAATTATTAATGGCCTAAAATCAATTCTATCCATTTGGCCCATAAATGAAAGGGGCCTAATTATTAAAATTCTTGAAAGTCATTTATCCAGAGAATTCATGCATAGGGGAATCAGTTGAGTAGTCCAAAATCCAAGAATTCTAGACAGTTAATGCATAATTAACATGTTCTTTGAAAAATAAAGTAATAAGGTAGCTAACTAGAATGTAGAAGTTTAGAAAATGGTAGAAGTCGAGAACATGACTAAGTGAGTTGGTAGTTAGATAGTTACAAGAAGTCCAAAATGTGGAGGTTAAAGAGAAAGTGGTAGGTAATTAGCTAAAAATGTTAGGAAGTGGATAGTTACAACAAAGACTACTTAAAAGTGAGAGGACTATCAAACACCTACATAATAATGGGCATAATTGTTGGGACCCGATCCGGAAATCGGATCCCAGCCGGAAATGTTCGCAAGAACGGATCACAATCGAAAGCGAATCGAAATATGCGGAAGAATATGGATCGAATCAAAGCAAAGAAACGAAATATAAAACGAAATCAAATCGTATGCGAATCGAATCACAAATCAAAAGCGAATGCAAAAACGATCGAGTCGAAGCAAATCCAATACTGAGACAAACGAAAGCGGATCCGAAAACATATACTTAGAAAAACTCATTGCGACATCTGTTGGAACAACATACATCGGAGAAAACGATCGCGTTGGAAACCTTAGGACATTCTAAACACCCGTATAATTTTTCTTTTTTTCTTTTCTTTTCTTTCTTATTCATTCCTTTCATCATTTAATCCATCGAATACAAATCGAAGCTTAACTTTCCTCAATCAATCTCTCAATACATAACGAACTTCTTAATCATCTTCTTATACATTCATACAAATCTAAAATTCATCTTTTAATCACTTCTTAGTTTATTCTATTGCCATATAACCAATTTTCTTATCGAAAATTTGGCAGCATAACGGCTGCATTTCATAAAACCCAAAACTTGCAAAGGGTTTAAAAATGCACTCCTATATTCCCACACAATAACCAGTATCATCGGACACCCCGTCTGGAAGCCAAATCACATTTATTCTCATATAAGATACAGTGTCTTAATACAATCTAACATAACCCAATCATTCATGAATTTCACAATTCCCAAAATCACCTACACCATACTCAATTTTATACACAAATATATTTATCCAAATTTATCTTAAGCCATATACATATCAAAACTAAGATCCAAATTACTCAAAATCTAACTTATACAAATTACGAAAATATGCAAAAGTAGATCTGACATCTTGACCATCTTTCAACCGATCTCCTACTCGAAAACCTGGAGATGGGGATGAAAGGGGGTGAGCTTATAGCTCGTGGGTAACAGTTTATAACAAATAAATAAGCAAAACCT
>JANZLD010000005.1:17967251-17989455 GCA_026413575.1 Erythroxylum carthagenense | reverse complement strand
AAACTTGGAATTCAGATCCATTCTCAATTCCTTAATATACATTCTATGCTTCTTTTTACTCTAGTTCTGATAATCCTTAATACACATAACCTTACTTGGAATTTCTCATTTGTACAATCATGGTCTTTCGGTATTTATATGAATCTTCTTGGTCTCATATTCAATTCTCTCAATTCAATGATTGCCTCATACTTTTAGGATCCGTAATCATATATTCCTTTACATATACTGTATCCAAACTTCAAAACAATCATTACTGTAGTATCTCTAAATCATGTATCGAATAATCAACTCATAAGACTTTAGTTGTCTTCATACATAGGAAATCACTTTATCCTGCTGATTTATCCAAATCTCTTATATGATATCATTGCATACTATAGAATCTCCAAATCCATACGATGAAATTAATATCAATATAATTCCTCAAAATTTTCTTTACTCTTATTACACATACGTGTTACACATTTTTCTTCATGTATTCAAATTATTCTTCTCAAATTTTCGAATACCTTTAATACATCATCAAATTTCACTTAGATCATTTTAATCTTCAATACTAGGGTACTATCGGGGTAACTGTTAAATCAAACGATTTTTTTTTCAATTTCCCAAATGACTCACCCTTTCTTAAATGATCTTCTCCATTCTTTAGATTTCCTCCTGTTTCACATTGGCTTATTCTAATGTTTGCTCATTCGTACTCGTTTCTCCTCACCCTTCAATCTATTTCCAACTTAACTTCCTACTTTGGTAACACATTCATCAAAATCTCATCTATATTTCCTTCGCATATTCTGATAAAATATAATGTGGATCTAAATCCTCCTCACATTAGCCATAGTGTTATCTTAATTTCCCCAAATTCACTGATGTAGTTGAATATTTTTTTCATCGAGACAAAAATACACACACTCTTAGTAGCATACTCTACCTCTTATGCTTGAATCTCCCCTAGGGATAAAACTCCAATATTCACTTCTAATTCATTACATATTCATTCATTCCTCAAATCGGAACATTTAATTCACCGAATATGATTTGATAAAACATCTCTATCTCAAACGACTTCTTACCTTAATCATCTACACTGTTTCCATAATCTTTATCAATCAACTATGTTCATCAATGTTGTTTCAACCATTCTTAACACATTGATAAGATCAATTTCAACTGTTTATGACATTTCAATAATTTCAATCTTTGTCACATTGTACATGATCAAGATATCCTCCATAATAAACCCAATGAAAATAAGAGGCATATTCATTTACTCCTACACCATATCTAAATATAAATCTCGTATGTACTCAATCATCTCATTTGCCAATGTAATCACATTATCAAATGTGTGCTCCTACTAACTGATCATCATAACCTAGAGAACTTCTACATATATCACTATTACTTTGTTTCACTTTTCATACATACATTCTTAATCAATTTAGGAGCATAAACATATAGCCATCTTGAAATTCAAATCTTAAATTCACTAATACAATCTTATAGTTGATCATAAATTCCGAGTTCGACCTTTCAATTCCACTTTGCTTATACACCCTAAATCTCGTCACTTTCACCCTGTCTCTATTTCTTCTTCAATCAAGTCATGGAAATATTTTCACATCCGTATCAATACAGGTACATATCCACAACAAAATTTCCACCACCATATTCCCTAACATAATCAAAAATACTGAATCCATGTTTATATATCGTACAACGCCATATTTCTTATTTCTAAAATTCACAAACTTGCCCTTTCTCACTTTCGGACATATCATTTTTCTTCTCATTAGTCTACATGACACCTATTTCACAAATGCCTATGTAAGATCCTAATACTGGGCTCTGATACCTCAACTGTTGGATCCCACTTGCAAAACCCAACTCTTGCTCTGATACCACAACTGTTGGATCCTGCTTGATTCTGGAACCCAACTTTTGCTCTGATATCACAACTGTTGGATCCCGCTTGATTTCGGAACCCAACTATTGCTCTGATAGCACAACTGTTGGGCCACCATTTCTAGAATCCAACCTCTTACAAATATCATAAGACTCTCATATCTTTTCTTCATCTTACTCTTTAAGACTTGAGCGTATCTTTACTACATCATTCTCTTCAATACATTACAAACAAATAAATTTCATCATTTACATTTTAATACCCTTAAACAAAAAGGTTTTACAAAGCTATAATGGACCTTCAAGCCACCTTACAACATAATCCAAAAAACGCAAAATACAAAATAAGCAAGTTTGGAGTGATGTCTTGACTCTCTTTCACTCCATCTCTTGCTCATCACCTAGAGGTGGGGACAGGAGGGGGTGAGCTTGAAAGACTCGTGGGTAACAGTTTATAATAAAAAGATAAGCAAAAATCATTTTCAAAACTCATTGCCATTGTATAGTTTCCAAACCATAGTAATTTCGCAATAAAAATCCTCAAACACTTGTTTCTCAAAATTTTCAATTTATCAAACAATTCACGAGCAGTTATAAATCATGTATGCATCAAACTTGTCAACTGATCAAAAGCACATAAGCACATCAGAAATGGTTTGGGTGGATCCATAACGGAACGTACTACACTTTTCCCATACGGGTCCTATGTAGCCGTGAACAGAACGTACTATCACAATCCCACAAAATGGTCTTGCATAGCCATGAACTTACGGGAGTCTGCGAGAGAGCTCCATGCCATTAGCAGGTAGGCGGGAGAGGTCTTTTTAATCAAGTGCACTTGACAGATAGAACAGACCACCACAAACCCACATAACATATATATTTCAAAATCTTGTAAGCTTGTTGCCCAAAATGGCACTTCTTGCAAACTTGCTTTTTCATATACTTCATATATATCTTGAAAACCATTCTCGAAAACTCGATTTCATGTACATTCGATCTTTTTAAAAGAAATCATTTTTATAAGTCATCAAACAACTCATATAGCAAAACACATAGCAAATTTCATAAATCATTCATGGACAATGAATGCAGCACTTATGATGCAATTGGAAACATTAACTTTCTTTGATTTAAAGAAAACAGTAATGGCTTATTTACTCTATTATAAATATGTACCCACCTTGATTTTCTTGCTTAAAGACTTGCTCAAAAAGCCTCTTCTCTTTTTCCTCTTGTCTCTTTGATTCCTATGTTCAATAACAAAAATCCCACTTAATAGGGTTTTTAGTTGAAAATTCCTCAAAGCACAATCACTAAAATTGGTTCTAGAATACTTAAACCCAAACCTTTTCTGGACTCCATGAACTAAAATCCTTCCAAAAATCTAAAAGATTTAAAATGATCTTACCTTCATTCTTCATGAAATGAAAGGATCCTTAACTCAAAGGGAAGCTCTTCTCTTCCTATTCCTTTTTCCTTTCTTAAACAACCTCAAAATCTCTTTTATAGGCTAGGGAAATTGAAACCTTAGCTTGTTTTCTCTTCTTTCTCTCCTTCTCTTCTTCTCTCTATATTTCTCTCTCTCTTTTCTTTTAAATTTTTGTTCGTCTCTTTGTATTTCTCTCTCTCTTATGAGTCCAATGGTTCAAGAATCAAGTCATTTGGGTATCTAGAGAAGGAGTTATGACCAAAAGAATCCAATTTGCTTTTGTCCTCCCTCATACTGAACCTGTTTCGGGGGAGCAGCTATAACTTTCTCTAGAAATTTCTGATTATGGCGTTCTTTAGATGGTTCGAAAGAGGACATTAAGAACTACAACTTTCATGAAGACCTTGAAGATAAATTCTATCTTCTGCATCTTCTTCCTTCTGAATTTTGTATCTTCTTACCTTTACATCTTCTTACTTTGCTTCCTTCTTACTTTGCTTCGTCTTACTTTTGCTTCATCTTACTTTTGCTTTGTCTTACTTTTTCTTCGTCTTACTTTTGCTTCATCTTACTTTTGCATCACCACCTATAAAGATCATAACTTTCGACTAAGATGTCCAAAAATTATATAGTATATACCGTTAGAAAGATAAGAGAAAGATCTACAACTCTCAAGAAGGAAACTTTGCCAAAATCTATCTAAATTAATCCAAATTTTCTCCCGAAATCAGAACATGAATTTTACATTCATCTTCCAATGTACTACACCCAATTCTCAAATTCATGACAAAGTTCTAGATCTTTAAAGATAGAATTTAAATTCGATGTCTTCATAAGAAATGTAGCTATATATCTCTAATTTAATCCAAATTAAGAATCATCTTGTTTGGACAACTATAGAAACTGTTGTGGCTAAAAGACTGAAGCATCCTCAGTGAACATTTTTCAGATCAACTACCCATTTGTTTAAAAATCTTTCCTTAACACAACTCATACCAAGATCACCTTTTTCTACTGTATTTTCCCTTCATTCTCAACTTCATTTCAAATCAATGTCCTCCATAAAGAAAAATTATAATCCATGACTAATCATGAACACCAATGACAGAACATACACATATATACCTATTCTTCATCAATTTACTACACCTTTCACCTTAATTCTTTCAATTTCAAAAATCTCTTATCCACCAAAATACCATAGCAAATCATAAATCTATCCACATATCTCATTCCCTACTTTACTCTTGCCTATCATTTCTTGGTTCATGAATTTCCATCATTTGTTCTTTACTCATGACTAATCTCTAAAATTTCTCATTCAAATAGTTCTAACTTCTATGAAACGTTCAGGGTCCAACACATGCCTAACTAGGAATTATAAATATAGTTTATCTTGACCCGAAATTAACAAACTTAGCTTAAGTTAATCATGATTTAGGCTAAACTTAGACTTTATTTCCTTTTAAAAATAGCTTTAGGCCATATTTGAACTCATAGTTCAAGGCTTAGCTTAGACCATAGCCTAATTCTTCCCTCCCCACCTTCAACTGACCAAAGCTTTGTGTTTTCTCTCAATATTCTTTATAAACCTAGTCATTCCTGTGCAAGTAAGACAAGCTAGATGAAGTTCTTCTTAGTAAATAATGGCTTACATATTTAATATCCCTGCCTTCTTTAGCTCATAACCCTAAATAAATCCCACTGCTTTATTTAACTTCCAGACCCATACAATCTCCTCTAAGTTTCTTAGCTTCTAAACCTAAATAAACCTAGATAAATCCCTCACCTTCCTTAACTCACAAACCTAGACAAACCTTTCCGCCTTTATCAACTTGCAAACCTAAACAAACGTTATCAACATCTAGCTTATGATCTTTGCTCACTCTTAGTGTTGCGTAGTTATCAATCATTTTTTCATTTGTATTTTCGTTACAAAATAAATCCATCTTAGATAAAAAAAATTATAAAAGAACTTCAAAATGAATCAAATAAGAAACAAAGCAGAGGACCACCAACTATTGCTTAAACAAAGTACTTAGATGCTCGATCTGGGTCATTTGTAGTGCTTAATAATCATTATAAGAGTTATATCTCTCTTTATTATTGTCAAATCATCTTGAACATCTCAACTTTGTTGTCAAAGTGCATTAGGAATTTTGGTAGTTATCCCTTTTATAAATTGGATATGACACTATCTTATAACTCTGATTTCTAATATCACTAAACATCATATTCATGCATTTATGTTATTGATGAACATCTTATACCATGAACATTGCATCCTTCATTCTCCCTTTAACGCCAAACGGTATTTTAACGTTATCACTTTGATAATGATTGTGATGCTTAAAGTCATTCAAAGTTGTACATTGATCTCATATTCCTATGAACTTCAAAATATAACCTTTAAGCATATCTACAATAGTCAAGACTATTGGCGACTCACAAATGTGGTCACTTTCTTCTACCTCCTTAGCCATCAAATGCTATCTCGACGTATTCCTACTAGGATGTATAGCTTAAGTTGTTATTTGTGCTTTCTCTAGTAATTTCATTACTCAATCTTCTTTATCAGGTATACATACTTCTCATTTCGATCACAAAGCATCATTTTCCAATTCAAACTCGGAATTCAGATCCGCTTTCAATTCCCTAATAAGATTCACAATTTTTGAATCCTCAATTTGGGCTTTGTTAATACTTTTATGTCAAACTGATCTTTAATTCCATAGCAAATAATACTTTAATTTGCCTAAAATTCAACTCCACATTCTATGCTCCTTTTAGCACTAGATCTAATAACCTTAATTTTTGAATTCATGGTTCACTGCTATTGGGATTTCTGCTTAACGTATCAGATATAACACTAACTTTACTGGGAAATTCTTATTTGTACCATCCTAATCTTTCAGTACTTCTATCTATTGTCTCAGCTTCGTATTTAATTCTTTTAACTCAATAATTACCCCAAAATTTAATGATCTATATATTTATATACATCCAAGATGTTCCTATACATAAACTGTCTCCAAACTTTCAAAGCAATCACTACCACAACAAGTTTCAATTCATGTATCAAATAATCAACCCATGAGGTTTCAATTGTCTCCATGCATATGAAATCACTTTATTATTCTGTATTAAATTTTATCCTAATCTCTTATACAACATCATTGTATATTATAAAATCTCCAAATCTAGATGATATAATTAATATCAGTGTTATAATCCCTCAAAATTCTCTTTACTTTCACTACCCATACGATTTACACATTTTCCTCAAGTATTCAAATTGTTCTTCTCAACTTTTCGAATACATTTAATATATCATCAAATTTTTCTTGGATCGCTTTAATATTCAATACCATAGTACTGTCGGGGTATTTGTTACTCAAACAAATATTTCCAAAGCTCCATATGCCCATGATTAGTTCTCGTAATTCCTTAAATAACTAATTCCTCGATGAGGTAACATTATCTCATGTTATTTTCAATTTCCCAGTTGACTTACCTTTCTTAAATGATTTTCTCCATTCTTTAGACTTCCTCATATTTCACATTGACTTATTCTAACGTTTGCTCATTCATACTAGTTTCTTCATACATTTCAATTTATTTGCAAACTTAACTTCCTGTGTTGGTAACACATTTATCAAAATCTAATTTATATCTCCTATATACAATGTGGATCTAAGTTCTCCTCATGTTAGCAATAGTGTTACCTCAACTTTCAAAATCCACTCACTTAGTTGGATACATTACATTAACCATAATGTATACACTCTTAGTAGCATACTCTACCTCTTATACTTAAGTCTCCACTAGGGATATGACTCCAATATTCACTTTTGATTCATTATGTATTCATTTCCAACTTGTTCTTTCATTGATCATTCTTAATATAAACTATCTGATCTGCTTAACCTAATTCAATGAAATTCTTTTTTGCAAGTTGATTTCTTGCGACTATAATCCTATTTATGCAACCTTTGTCAATCAACTGCTATCATCATCAATGTTATTTCAGCCATTCTTAACACCTCAATACGATCAATTTCAACTGTTCATGACATTTCAGTAATTTCAATCTCTGTCACACTTAACATGATCCAAATATCATTTATAATAAAACTCAATGAAATAAGGGGCAAATTCATTTACTCTTATATTTTGGTATGTACCATCAAGATCATTACACCTTATAAATAAAAGTAATTTCGGCAGGTCACCAATTCATATCTCATGCTAATGATACATCAATCGCAATTGATTCTAAACAACCTCTGAATATTCTACGACTATTCAAAATACTCCTCCATAGTAGTTACCTTTTCAACATAATCACGTATACCTTACTTCCATCTCATTACTCTAATTCATCTCATAATCTTTAACTATAGGGATCATAGATTATCTCCTATACCATATCCAAATATAGATCTCATATATACTCAATCATATTATTTACCAATTTAACCAGATTATCAAATATGTACTCATAATAACTAGTTGGCATAACCTTTAAAACTTCTACATATATCACTATCATTTGTTCCATTTTCCATAAGTACATTCTTAATCAATTTAGAATTATAGACACATAGCCCTCTTGAAATTTTGATCTCAATTCACTGGCACAATCTTATACCAGATCATAAATTCCAAGTACAACTTTTCAATTCCACTTTGCTTTGTAAGCCTTAAATCTTATCATTTCCACCCATAACTTTATTTCTTTTTCAGCCAATTCATGAAAATATTTTCACTTCCATATCAATTCAAGTAAATATCCATAACAAAATTCCGTTACCAAATTTGCTAACATAATCACAAATACTGAATCTATGTCTAACATATCAGACCACGTAATATTTCTCATTTCTAAATATCCACAACTTTTCTTATCGTACACTCTAACAAAACACTATTCTTCTCATTGTTTCTAATAGTCTAAACTCTTAATGAAAGTTCATACATAGGACTCATGCAATTGCAATTACCGGGATTCTATACTCATCATTACCCTTCTCTAATGGTGAGGAATCAGGTGTAGCAAATCCTTGCAAAACTCCTCGTATTTTTTTTTACTCCTTCGATGAGACATCATCTTTTAGCTTACTTTCAATTTGAATCTTATTTCCTACATGTATGCATGATATGCATGTCACTTAATGCAGTCAATCATTTCACAATGCAAACAAGTAGTCATATAGCATAACAATTAATACCACTATGCATTCTAAGCCTAGGAACCCAAAAGCCTAAGCTCTGATACCACAAGATGTTGGACCCCATTTTCAGAGCCCAACAATCATTCTGAATATCGTAACACATGAGCGCATTTCTCTATAGGGTTATTTCGATGAAATCTCCTTAGTCATCATTCTCATAATATCTCAAACCGCAAGGGTGAGCCCACATTAGTCAAATGCCTAAATCACCACTTGAATTTTTTTTAGAAAAATTGTAGCTCCATGTCTCAAGTTTATTTTGAAATAAGAACCACCTCATTCTGAGCTCTATAGCTCAAGATATGCCTAAAAACCCAAAGTATGTTTGGTAAACAACCAATTCATGCTCTTCCAATCAATTTCCTCACTTTATTTCCATCAATATTTTTCAAATCAACCATAAAAGCTACCAATTTTTATGGATAGGTATAAAAATGTGTTAGGAATCTATTTCTTTAAGAATCACTCCATTTGGAGGTCGAATGATGAAGTTGTGTCCAAAAGAATCAAACATGTTTACATCCTCAATCATATTGTACCTATCTTGGTACAATTAGTATAACTTTCTCTAGAAACCTTATATTGAGTTCATTCTTATACGATTAGAAAGGGGACTTCCAAATATACAACTTTCATCAAGACCACAAAGAGAGATTTCACCATTTGAAGGGTCAAAGTCGCTAATTTACTGTAGTTGTCCCGTGTATATCTGTTAAATGGACATACATGTCGGCCTAACGAACATTGTCAGGCTTGGGGGTGTTTTTACACCCAAGAAGGTCTGTTTGATGGATATACTGGGCTGGGGATGTTTTTACACCTGAGAAGATCCAAAACTCCCTCCAAAGCCTTTCCAATGGTTCCTACATCCATTCTAACATCACTTTCACTCATAATCTTCCCAAACTCATTTCTTCTAATGCAATATCACTCCAATTACCAATTTGGTTGCATTAAACTCCCAAATCTCAACTCAAATGACTCATCACATCCAACCAATTCTCAAAACTTACTCTAGTTGTCCTATATGCATCTTATGCAACATCACCACTTATAGTGATCATATCTCTTAACTCTGATATCTAAAAATTTCATACTTCATATCGTTGGAAAGCTAAGAGGACAAGCTACAACTTTCATGAAGATGACTTTGGTTAATTCTACCTTAGTAGATACAGTTTTTCCGTTGAGTTCAGAACACAATTTCCCCACCTATGAACTTACAAAATGCAATATCTATTCATATCAATTCAACTACTAAATACCTTTTGTTAAACTCTTGAATCCTACCTCAAATGATTCATCCCATAAAACCTTTCTAACATGTTATTCTAAAACAAGCAACAATTTGCAATCTCAACAAAGAAGCATATGCATACACACATTCCACTCCTATAACCATCATACTCAACCTATAAAATGACACAATCATACATGAAAGGGAATCCTCAAATTCACATTCTCATTACTAAGCAAAGTAAATAATTGAACAAACTTTATTTACATATCAATATACACATCACAACTTGAAACAAATACAAATGGATGCTCAATGTTTGGCAAGCTTAATAAGCTATACAGAAGTGTTCAAACTAGCTTAGTAGAAAAACTAACTATCTCGGAGTTTGTCCAATTGCCTTGCAAGGATCGCTAATCTTCTCATTGTACACTTGAGGACAGAAAATGAAGGGTTAAGCTACACAACTCAGTGGCTAATATATTTATAGTCATTAGCGATAGGCCACACAATCAAACATATATGCGAATATTCATTTAGACATACATGCCTTATCTTAATCTAGCATTGTAAGTTCAACATTCACAACTCATAATTCAATACATCATCACATAAAGCATATTGGATGTAATTTATCATCAAAGCATAATACTCAACTTCATCATAAATTAACACATCAAAATGCAAATACACAAACAAATGGTTCAAGGTTTCTGTGGAGTGAAACAGAGAAACTGAAGTTTACTCCGTGAACAAAACAAGTCCACTTTTCAAATCTCGTATGCCACAAGCGGGCAACTGAGATAAGGCTTTATGTAGACGTGCACGTGACTACTAAACGGTTCCTCTCTCGCCCAAACACAATCAAATTTCATGCTCAATTCAATAATCACAAGTTCACATTCTCATGCTTTTTCTTCTTTCCATTTAATCAAAATGCCATGATAAAATTCCAATGCATAGCATAATCATACTCACAATTCAATTTTATAAAATTTCATACATCATAATGCAATTTCCATATCACAAAATTTCAAAGCAAGTCATTTTAGCACATAATACACACACAAGGCATTTTGCTCATTACATAATAACTATAAATAAATTACCCACCTTATTTTGCTTGAAAATCCAAACTCAATTGTACCCTTCCTCTTGCTCTTAAATAGGGTTTTCTTGATTTCCTAGCATAACCAAAATTCTCATTCAATCCACATTCAAATGGAATTCCCCCTAAAACTTCCATAATCATAAAAATACAATCAACACAAATCAAGCTCAAATCTAACATACCTATAGTCCATTTAGGTTAGAAAAGCCAAAACCTAGTTTAGAAACGCTAAAATCAAATGGGTTCTCTTAAATCATCTTCTTCCAACACAAACCCTCCATTCTCTACACAAAACTCCTTTCTCTCTCTAACTCCCTCTAACAAAGTAAGAAGAAAAAGATTAACTTACCTTGACAAGCTTGATTTATTCTTAAATATGAACTTACCTTGACAAGCTTGATTTCTTCTTCTTTCTTCTTCCTTCCAAGCTTCCCACGATTTTCCTTCTTTTCTTCTCCTTTTCAAGTTTTTTTCTTTCTCTCTTGGTTCTCACGACACTCTCTCTTCTCTCCATGTTTTTGCCTTCTTCTTTCTTACTTCAAACCCATTTATTAGTCTTTCTTCCCATTTTCCCCTTCATTTACCTTGTCCTTCCCATTTTACCCCTTATGTCTATTAAAATAAACATCTTATACTTCTAACCCCTTAACTATTTATCATAGATAAATTGAAGGAAGTTCATAACACTTCCTTCTCAAAAAATGTTCCTCATTGTCTTAATTTTCTAATAACACCAAAGCCATTCAATTTGGTTCGAAAATTCGAAAGTTATCTCCCAAACATTTCTGAACTATTCTTATACTGAAACAATATTCTGTGCTCAAATTCTATCCAAAAATTGAAATTCTTAGGGAGTAAATTTGAACTCGATTTTATCAAATAATTTGTATCCCTATTTCTTTAGTTTAATCCAAATTAAGAATCACCTCATTCGGATAACTAGAAAAAAAGTTATGACTAAAACACTGAAACATACTCAGTAATTATGTTTTAACTATAGTTTCCAGCTTTTACCTTCCAACATTTCACATATAATAGTTCTAACTTCCAAGTTTGGGGTCCAACACCATATGTTTCTTTTGTCTAATTCACTTAATTCACTCTTATGTCACTCTAAACTTTTGACTTTTTTCTACTAATGTTTCTTACACACTCTTGTCTTTTACCACTCGTCTTCCCTTTATATTATTTATTGAACCATCTATTACAAACCAATGAATACATATGTAGTGTTCAATCAATCTCAAATCTTTATAAAGTTAAGAACAATAAAAAAGCTAACAACACAAACAAACTAAAAGAATTTAAGAGATCATAAATAATTACAATTACTATAGGACTCTAATTTAGAGTTATACTTAAGAAATAATTCTAAATTTGAATGTGATATAATTATTTTTGGTAAGATTTTCAGTTGTTACTAAATGAAAAAATAGGTTAGGAAAGTTTAATAGCCAAAATATTCTTTTCCCAATAATTGTTCATTGATTCTTTTCCTTTTTTATTGTAGGAACATTTTTTGTTCCCTTGTTTATAGACTTAAGAAAATAAAAAATAAAAAGTAAGACATAAAGAAAACAAATGAATGAAATAAAGGAGTAATCAATAGATGCAAAACAAAGAAACAATGTAATAAGAAAATAAAGAAGGAATCAAGAAATAAGAATAATAAGAAGAAACAAGAACAAGAAAAAAGAGATATATATCTTGATTTTAGGGTAAAGATTTGATACAAAACCTAAAAATGGAACTTTGAAACTAAACACACTTTATCTATAATCAAGCCCCAAAGAACCTAAAAATAGATTAGTGATAGAAACTTAACCCATTGTTTATATGGAATTATGAACTAAAGATATAAAAGATTCTTATCCCATTGATAAATGAAAAACTAGAAATAAGATCACAATAAGATATAAATTCTATATGCAAATAACTTGATAAGTTTAAAAGTTCTTTGAAGAACTAAAGAGAAAACTCTCATGATTATATTGATGATTAAATATTATTCTTCAACTGAAAATAAACAATTCTTAGATGCTAAAATACAATACTAAGGTTTCCAAATTTAAATAAAAACTAAGGTTTTGATTAGAAACAATATGAGCCACAACATAGTTTCAAATACACATATGTATAAGACCATAGATTTGTATGTACCTCTAGAAAGTTGGGAACGATATAAAATATGCTTCTAGTTAAAGACTATGGATCTCACTGTAGATTTGTAAATTATTAAATGGTCTTAGATATGCCTATGGTCAGAGATGATATATTTGTAACTTTTAAAGATAGATACAATTTAAGTCATACTTGAACTGGAGATCATGTCTCCCTACTGAGTTTTTTGCTAATTTACATAAGTTGATACATAGTCATGTTGGAGGCCATATTCACATCCAAATCTTCTTTAACCTTAGCTTGAATCAAGGTAACCAATGATCATCCTTCAATATAGCTTTATTCCATACGTGTAGCCATTTTTCTCACCACCTTATTAATCATATCTTAAAGCCTTTTCTTCCTTTTTCTTAAGAACTTAAAGCCTTTTCTTCCTTGATTTCATATTTAGTCCACTTGGCAAACTTGAAACATCATACATAACTTGATTTCTATCATCTATACTTATACCAAAAGTCAAGATGAGGAGAATTATTAGTTACGTTCTTTCATCAACAAGATGTCTATTTTATAAGGAAGGACTTTAAGTTTGATGTTTGTCATGCTTTCCTCAAAAGTAAGTCCTTCAAGGCTTAAAATTATGATATTGTTATGCATTTCTTTATCAGGGGTTCCATGCCTGTAAAGATTTGACTAAAATTAGACTTAAGGATTTACCAATCAATTTATTATATATTATGGATATTTTAAAACTTTCCACTGATGGTCTTGATCCTAAAGCATGGAAATGTGACTTTACAAAGCTACTGGAGGAAGATAAATTACTCGTAGATAGCAATGAGAATGAGGTGAGAAGTGTTGATAAAGTTGTTAATAGGCTTCTTAAGTGATACATATGTATATGTATATTTTATAATATTTTAGGCCTCTATAAAATCTATTTTTTACATATTTCTTTTAATTAAAGAATCTTTTTTGCTTAGATCTAATGTTCTTGTTCTCTATTATTGTAATTTGTCTTGTAGACTTGCTATGAAATAATTAATGCATGATTTTGTTATTTACTGATATGATATTTTAGACTTGTTGTCTTATGTTCATTGAATTTTTTAAGTTTGACAAATTTGAAATTTGAGTTGTAACGTTTGTATGACTTATGTGTTCACCTACACAAGTCTATCATTATGAGTTTGAAGTTTAGTGATGCTTTAAGTGAAATTAGATTTGACATTTTGCTAGACTTTAAGTCTATCATTTTAAGTCTGACATATTATAAAACTTAATTTTAATGTTTTACTAGACTTTTAATTCCATCATTTTGAGTTTATCATTTTTTATGACTTCTGAGTATTGCCATTTCCCATATTGTTTAGCGCACCATGTTGAGTCTATCATTTTGAGTATGAAAGTTTTTGAGACTTTTGAGTCTATCTTTTTCCTAGACCTTTTAGTAAACCGTTTTGAGTTTATTGATTTAATCTTCACTTTTTATAAGTTTTTAGCTTGTAGTTTTGTGATTTAGCCTGTGATATTACAAAACATTTGGTCTAACATTTTGTGAGACATATATCTTGTAGTTTTATGTGATCTTTTTACTGATACAATCCTAAAATTGTATTGATTGAATATAATAAACAAAAAAAAAAGGCTTAAGATGTTGGACAATATGCGTCCTAAGGAATTTTTATCATCTTTCAAGTTTGGAGGTTCTAGGTCTATCGATTGTTTTGTCGGATGGTTATGTCTTATTTAAAGCATGACTTCCTTTATCTTTCAATCTTTCAATTATGTCAGTTCTTCTTAAAATAAGGTGATCATTTTCTATAATCTACTGTTTGACTCTCTTTTGATTAAAAATCTTAACTTGTTGTTGATATATACAATTCTCCAAGTTTGCAACTTACTTTTGCTCCTCGATTAGGTCAAGTTCAGCCATCAATTGGAATTTATTATCATCAAGTATAAAATTTCAATGTGTTAAAGAGATATTCATCTCCATTAGGTTTAATCTTATGTATTATTTGTTAAACTCAAATATGTTTCTACTATGGATGTCTTTAGAGTTGTTCAATAACTTTAGAGGATACTCTATAATTTATTATCCTAAACACTCTTTTCTTGTTATATCCTTAGCTTAAAACCATACAATACAATCTTATTAGTGACTTTGATAAGACGATTAGCATATGGATGTATGATAGGAATAAAGTTTTGCTTGATATCCTAAGATTCATAAAATTTTTTTAAGTTTAAACAAATAAATTATAAGATATTATCTATTACTATAGATAGAGGGAAGAAATATTCATTTATAACATGGCTCATCAATACTTGTTCAACTGTTTTCCTTAATACAATTGATTAAGATTTTACTTATTCCTATTGGATGAAGTAATCGACTGTGACTAAAATAAACATGTGATATCTTATTATTGGTGAGAACAAACTTAGGATGTTTATTATCTACTGGGAGAATGAGAATGAAGATGAAATAAGTGAATATTTGATAATAAGCTAATAAAGGTACTGTGAGTTCCTTTGATACCTATCACACTTTTTAATGTCATCTATTGCATCCCACCTAAGTGATGAACAAAAGTAGCTTTGTCATAGTATCTTATTTAACATTGTTGTACTAACTCAGTGTGATTTATATAAACCTTCATCATCTTTTTTTAGGATTTCTCTTGCATGGGTGATATGACACATTTTAAGTAGGGTTGTGTATAAAAACATACATAGAGTTGTTCATTGATAACAAAAAACTTTATAAATTTACATATAAATTTTCTCACCTCAGTTTGTTTGAAGACAATTATCTATTTTATATATAATTTTTAATTGGGGTTATTTACTATGTCAATGTTTCATCCACTTGTGCTTACACTTTATCCTTATACACAAACTTAGATTTAACTTCTGAAAATGTAACTTTAAGCTTCATCCCCTTAGTTCCCCATTTTAACAACTAGTATTATTAAATTTTTTTCCTCCTTAAGAATATGTTCCGCTCGAAATTGCATATCTTTTATCAAGGTTTAACATAATGTGAAATACTTACTTCTGGTCTCTTTTTTAGTAATAAACAAATATTTAATTGATTGATAATAATTTGCAAGCTTGAATTAATTTCTACTACCATTTTGATACCATATATTAGGGATGCATACTCTACTTTAATGTTAGAGGTATTGAATACAAGCTTTTGATCATACTTAATGTTGATTTCATATAGACCTTAAATAATTATGCTAGCTTTGCTTTTGTCTTTGCCTAAAGTGTCATCAACATTTATCATCTCGGCAAATGGAGATTCCAAGGTAAGTTCACTCAAATTTGAATTATCAGTGGGGTGGTACATTTGACATATAATCTAACAATATTCAAGATTTTTTCAATGTTCATGGGGAGAAATTGATCTCAAACTTATTGAGTTTTACTAACCACTTCATCATTTTTATGCTATTTCTAGTTTGTATAAAACTTAACATAATGATAGGCTTATCATAACAATGAGAGGATGAACTTTAAAATATGATCTCAAATTTCTTAATAATGTGATGGCATCTAACACAGTTTTTTCTATTCATCTATATTTAATTTATGGGCCTTAGAAAAGCTTACTTATACAATAAATTAGGCTTTAAGGTCTTTCTTCCTAAATTAGCATTAAACTAAGCACTTTAGTGTGAAAGAGATATATAGATACAAATTTTCACTTAAAGTTGAGTTTAGAGAATGTGTGGATTCTTTAAATAGTTTTTTAGATTCTCAAATGGCTATTGATATTCATTACTCCATTCAAACATTTTACTTTGCCTTACATTCTTAAAGAATGGAAGATAACTTTAGGCATACCTAACCTAGATTTTTTATTAAAAAAAAGAGAGATAAACTTGTTATTTTACTTGCAAGACTTTTGTGCTTCCTTTAATGCTAGTTTTATATTGATTATTGTTATGATATTTAGGATTTAACTTTAATGCGCTTTTACTTACCATAAATCCTAGGGAATTTTTACCATTAGTCTTGAATATACAGTTTTTATATTTTAATTTTATACCATACTTTTATAATGTTTTAAAGCATTCTTATAGGTCTACTAAGTGATCTTCCCTTATTTTTGTTTATAAGGATCATCCACCTAAACCTTCAATTTTTTATTTATTTTTCCATAAAACATGGTATTAACTAACCGTTGATATGATAACCATACATTCTTGAGTTTGAATAACACCATCTTGTAACAATATTTTTCATTACATGTAGTGAATATCATTTCCTTTTACTATTAGATCTGGTAATAGCCCAAGTACACATCTACGAAGCTCAATAATTTATGGCTTGATATGACATCTATAATTATGATTATCTTTAAAAGCAAGTAATCTTTTGTTAAACAAATTTGCTTTAGGTATATAAAATGCACACACATATGCCATTTGTCATTAGACCTTTTATCATCACCACATTGGTGAGCCACTCTAAGTATACTGTCTCTCTAATAAAAGTATGCATTTAAAGGTTTATCTATCTCTTCATGTCTTTCATGCTTTACTTCTTTTGTAAAGATTTTTCTTTATATTATTGACATTAGGTCTCACATTTAACATGTAATTTGATTCTTTCCATATTTAAAGGCAACCATATGAATAACTCATATTGTTTTTTAATTACTATTTTGGTGTATTGCTTCTAATCTATACATGTTCTTATTTATAATATTTTATTACTTTTTGCATCCTGAAATTGAATTTCTTAAATCTCTTTAGCTACTTTAATCCTAGTTTAATTCTTTGTAAGTATAAAATCCATTTGTTTAATGTTTATCTATTGTGGTAGATTTTTCTTCTTTAATGAATCCACACAACATTCTTTTAAGGTTTAGCGGTCCCTCAAGATTGCATCTATGGCTGTCTTTATTCGAAATTTTGTAAGTAGTTAGATGGTGATATGATGATTCTTACTGCATATAATAAAGGTTTACTAAAAATAGTGTTATATGCAATAAGTCTACGTATGACATGGAACTCTATTATCTTGGTAGTTTATCTATGGTACTTTTTGATTGTAATGAAAAGATTTATTTTCCCTTAAAGAAACATTTGGTCTCGTCTAAAGTCAATCAAGGTGAAAGATATAGGCAAAAGTTATCATAGTTTAAACTCCATTTCTTTCAAGGCCTCACAAAAAGAATGTCTGGAAAGTTGCTATCTACCAAAATTTATTTTACTTCGAAGTTTGTGATGTTTTCTTTGATGAGCATTGATTGGGTGTTGATGTGTGTAAGTTTTAATAAATAACCTCGATAATCCATAAGCGCATGGTTTATTTACGTAGTATCTAAGGTGTCGACCCCATGAGGAAGGATAATCTAATCCTAAAATCTAAGGCCAAAACAAATCGCAGAAATTTAAAATGTAATGAAACTAAAATAAAAATTCAATTCAATCAATCAATCACGAAAATATTAATAATTCAGCAATCGCAACATAAACTTAAGAATCAATATAAGGGAATTACTAATTGAGATAAAGGAAATTTTACCTATCCTTAATGCTAACCTAATCAATTATGAATTATTGCATTATTGGTTCTAGATGGTCCTATGGTTGATTATTCTCTCTCAAGTTATAACCATGAAACCTAAATCACAAACCCTAATCAGATTATGGAAATTGCAACCTCTCGATTAAGAACCTATCTGAAATCATATTTAGCTCTGAAGTTGTCTAATAAACTATCGGAAACGTATGCAAGATCTTTCTTCGCATAATTTACCGATTTGATTTAATTCTTGTTCTATTAAATCACCTAACTCTCGTTAGCCCAATTTAATTATTTTCATTCGATTCACCCTCTCATTTTATTATCGAATTAAAGCACAATAAATCCAAATAACACATAAACAATCAAATTTCATTAATTCAAAGACAAAACCTCAAAGGTGAGTTTAAAACATCTCATCATTCAAAATCCTATTGTTAAACTGTTATTCTCAATTCTATATAATAATAATAAAAATGGAAAACAAATAGGAAATATGATTTGAATGGATGATGGGAGGCAACAATGTCAGAAAACTCATAATTTGGGAAGTACGTCGAGTCAACTTCTTTCCACTTCTCTCTTCCTTCTTCTCTTTCTCAATCTCTCGATGAATTCCCTCTAGGGTTTCACCAAAAGTGGTTGATTCCAAAAGCTGTTTCTGCCTCTTTGTCTTGTTCTTTAAATATCCTTTGTGTTTTAAGCAGCCCTAGGGTTTTTTTAGGTCCGAAAGGTTCAAAAAATCCCATAAAACTTTACGTTTTTGAGTGTCTATATGTCTGCCCACAACCGTGGCCCTGCAGGACATGATCATGGGCCACATCTGAGCCTTTTGTTTAATAGTCAACTTCCAAATCTACTGAGGGATTAAAGTGTTAGATTTTTGAATTACATTATATTAGAATGAATTTGGTGCATTTAGAATATGATTTTTATGATTTCATTCACATGCATAATATGGGCATACAAGCATATACTTTGATTTAGAAAATTTGCACTCAATTGACATGTTCCAGAGTATGAAAGTTTCTAAATAATTGTGAAATGGTTGTGTATTTCTAATGTCTTGTATTTTGATTTACCAATAAAAAGAATTGATGGATTACAAAAAGTAATTTGGAGTTATTTGTCACAAATGGAAGATTGATGGATTAAAATGTACATTTAGACTAGGAAAAAAATTTAAGTAGCAAGACAATTGACATGTGAAAATTTAGGATGACTAAGCCTATAAAATGAGTGACAAATGGCCTAGTGAATTGAGTGACAAATGGCAGAGGAACTAAGTGACATTTGGTAGCTTAAAGAGTGGACATATTTCTTGTTTGTTTTCTTGACAAATGTCCTTCTACTAATCTTACACCTATACTAATAGACACTTCCAGCACCATCTTCATGATTCTGTTGTACTCTCTCCTTCTTCTCCCTCGTACTATCAAAATTTACTTCCCCTTCTCATCTCTGTGTTTTACCTAAATTCTGTTCAATTGTCACACCAAAATCCATGCAAAAATCCTTCATAAAGATAGTTTTAGAAGCAGAACATTGTTGAATTTGTTGTCATCTTCTTGTCTTTGTTGAAACCATCCTAATCCGACCTTGTTCTTGAGATGATCTTGCATGCATGTGAGGCAAAGTAGGCTTGATACATTGAGTTGGCATTTGAGCTAAACAAGTAAGTGAAATACTAATCTTTGCGGCAAGTGATATGATGACTAACTAGGGATCGATTGAATGTAGTGTTGATGTTGAAGTTGTGCTGGAAAATGATGGAAAAATTAGTTACTTTTATGTTCTGCTTTTGAATGCATGAAAACAAAAGCTTATAGGCTATTATATGGATGATCTAAGTTGGGATTTGAGGTATAATTGATGATGAATTCATGCTAAAGATAGGTGTTAATGAAGCATTTTCAAAACTGGAAAAGTTTAGAATAAAGGTATGATGGTATAAAGTGAATGGTAATGAAACAAATGAGTAGATTTTTGTGGGCTTTAAAGTAACTAACATGGAACCTAGACTAGCATGAAATGAAGTAGCTTTATAGGACATGAATTCTGGAAAAAAATTCAAGTAGTAGTGATGTCTCTAAGTATGTGAAATTCGTGGAGAAATGAGGAAGAAAGATGTGCATGATCATGGCCCTCATAGCATGATCGTGGCCTATTGCACTAGCTTCTGTCATGATCGTGGAAAGGTCCCCTCTGATCGTAGGCCTAGCTCTAAAAAGATAATTTTTGTTTTGTGCACATATTGAACTAGCTAAGGAAAAGTCACTCTAAATTGGTGTATTTGGACTTAAATAAGGCTTAGAATGAACCTAGATTGTTGCTTGATTAATTGGCTAAAGATCTTGATAAGTTTATGATGTTAATTGATGTCATAACTTAACAAATGTATTACTTTGGTATCAATCTAACCAAATCTTGAAATTTTGATGTGATCAAGAAATAAAGGTATTCTTATGAATGCAAATATGATCTTGACGATATGAGTAATGTGTATTAGGCATAAATGAATGACCATTGAAGAACATGAGGTAATTATGAATAAGAATTGGGTAATTGTATGATTATATATTGCTATAAAAGTTTGGTGAATGTATGGTTGATGAATTTAGAGTAAATTAAGCTATAATGTTTGAATGGTCAAGATATTTGTATAAGAATACATACCCGGAAAGTCAATTGAGCATGCATTGAAACATGACACATATACATGTGCATGATTGTATATTCATTTGATCAAACAAATTAGTGAGTTGTGAACTATATATGTATTGCATGACAATAGATGCGTAAGGTGATCGTTAATATCCAGACATTGTCGAAAAAAAGAGGCAATAGCTTTTCTGAAGCATACTATATGTAAACTCAATTATATGTGCTTCTGTATGAATTGAGTGCTTAATATGAAATGTATGTATAGTTGATTGATAAATGTAACACTTAGATCCAAGAAGCTTGATATAAGGCATGGGTATACTGAAATAAAAGCATGGCATATAAAAAGATGCATCTCATCACATTGAAATGTATGATCAGATAAAGGAGTTGTGACTAGAGTGACTAAAGTGGGAAAAGTGTTTTAAGCTCAGGATTGTGAAAAAAGAGCTTTAGGCTTAAATGGCATAAACTCGGTATCCACAATCGATATGGGCCATAAATGATCTCAGTGTCCACAAACGGATACAGGACAGTAAATTAGGTTGATAGGCACTTGGTCATAATAGAGCAAAAATTAAAATGGAATCACATGTACATACATATACATCCCTACATGTATCAAATGATTGAATTGGAATGCATTATTGAATTGTTTGAAATAATCAATTACAATTGAAATTAATGGATGATGTGTTTTGATTTGCAATGCTAGTTTACATGATGTACTTATTGAAGTATGATGAAATGTGATGTGGTATTAAATACTAGATGGTATAATATACTTATTGAATTGGGTTATAACTTGTTTTTATGATCTGACTTAAGTTGTAGCATCCCGTTACCATTGAGGGCATACTGGTAATTCGGGTGGTTCTAGATTTGGGTGCATACCTAATTTGGCAAATTGTATATGCATATAGTTATATTGGTTGATAATTGATCGAGCA
>JANZLD010000005.1:17918349-17937105 GCA_026413575.1 Erythroxylum carthagenense | reverse complement strand
TTAAAATAAAAAATAAAAAATAAAAAATATTTATTTTACTAAAATGTTAACTAATATTTATTAATAAATATTATATAAGAGATTAAAATGAAATTCTTTACTAAATTAGTTCGTAAAATTAAGTTATCTCTAAGTTTTATCTAATATTTAATTATTATCAGTAATAAGTTATAACTATATTGACATTATCAATTAAATAGTTTTTTTTGGTTTGAAAAGAAATCTCCAAAAAATCATCAAACAAGAACTCAAAATCTCTATATAAAAACAGAAGTGAAACTAAATGACTCCTCAGCTTTTGCTATTTTAGATCTCTATTTGACCAGCGAGTTAATTCAGTCTTATTAAATATGTAAAGGATTTCTAACGATGAATAGTGTCTGGAAAGAACTAATATCTAGAGTCAGTGTTAGTGACTAGGACTGGTAGCATTTCTCATATCTTTGTCTTTCTCTTGTGGCATGTAAAGCACATTGGTTATTGTTGTATGGCATATTGCTCTTGGTGATATTGAATTTTTCATGGCTTTGTTGTAAAGCCTGAATGGTCTTCAGTTGGACATAGCACTTGTACTATGGTGCATATACATAATATTCAAATACTTATTTTGTGCCAAAGTGCATTTACTTGTTTACAGCATCAAGGGAATTATTCTTGTTGTGGATTAAAATTTTTCATGTAGAGGTGTAAAGTTTTGCTTCAACCTTCTCTTTCTCCCTTTTTTGTCCAGGTTGCAATTGGTCGTAGTTCTCTAAGAATATTGCATGTGGCTTTGAAGCACCTATTTAGTCGAAAAAGGGAATTGGAACAAAGGTATGGTTGTTTGCAGCTCATATGTTCATTCCTTCTTATTCCTTCCACTAATGTCCAGTGAAAGTTTGAGATTATTAACACTTGATGAACTTAGATCAAAGTGCCTTGTTTTTTCTATTGGCTTTTGATCCGTACTGCTAGTGAATGGTTCCGATTGATATACCTGTGTTAATATCTCGAGAAACTTTGGAAGGATCGAGAAATTAAAAGGTTAAATATTTGGATAATAAAAGGATAATATTATAAAAGATTGGCTAATTTATGTGAGATATAGGAAACTTCACTAACGGTTTTAAAATATGGCCTACATTTTGATCCTATTGTCTTTCCCTGAAGATGAAAATGGCTGGATTGTAACCAGTTAGCGCAATGTACCAGATAATTGGTGTTATTTCCCAAGACATACTAATTTCTAGTTGGATCTCTATTTATGTTGAAAAGAATAATATGCAATCTGTGGAGTTGCTTGGGTTCTCTTGAAACTTGTTATTATCAGTTGGTTTATCAAATTTTATCTTGTTGTAGGCTTCACTCTCTCTCTTTCCATAAGTAAGACAGGATACGGTGTTGTTGCTAGCTTTGAACATGGTTCAACCTCGGTATCAGTCTATAAATTTGTCCTTTTGGTATTGATGAGCTAATATCATGAGGGGTGTTTGGATAAAATGATACGGATGCTTATTATGTTTTAGCTTGTAATTGCAATTCCTTTGGCTTGAGAGCATGAATATATCTTCCTATCCTGCACACCGTACTTCTACTTGGAAGCCTTTATTAGCAAAATATGCTTTATGAATTCTTGATTTTATTCCTCTGCTTATGCTTATGAACTTTGATTTGATCTTTCCAGTGCACTCTACTCAGGAACAATGTCAAGGTTGAGGGACTGCCTCATGGGAAGAACAAGATTGGCGACATGTTCAGTGCATTGAAGAATGAGGTTGCTTCTGTAGGCTGTGGCCCATTTTGGAGTACATCCTTTGATCCACAATCCTTATGGAAGCCGGAGTTCGGAAACATGGATGTTTCAGCATCATTTTCTTGGGTAGACTGGGTTTCTGTATTCAAGTTATTGCATCAAATTGCTGTTAGTAATACTGATAAAAGTCTAAGACTTGAGGCTATCTCGATCATGAATTTGATTCTTATGAGAAGCAATGCTTATACAGAAAGGGAAAAGTAAGTTTTCTGTTAGCTATCTTGCTGGAATTTCTGAGTGGGATAGGAACTGAATTTTAAGTAAAACAGGTTCAGCGATATGGCTATCTTTGAAAGCATTGGACAGTGGCTTAAAAAGGATGCTGATTCACTTGTGCAGAAGCAAGCTCTTCATTTACTGCACTTGCTACTAAATTGTAAGCAGCATTCTATTATATATTGGTTTCTTTCTTTGATTCAGTATTTTGTATTGTTTTTTATTGCAGAACTTCTACCATCTTATATAAAACTGCACACACTATTATATATTCTGTGTTTCATGCCAATTATAGTAGTTTAGCAGGGCTTTGTGTAGCTGATTTTGCTTTTGGAAACTATCTATATTAGTGATACTGTATCATGTAGGCTGGTCTTTGATGCTAAATTGAGGAAAGGATAAGAGTTACCTCTGATTTATCGCATCAAGTAATACAGCCCAAGAATTAGGGAATGTATGCAAAGAAGAATATGAAGAGAAAAGAAGAGGAAAGAAGAGGAGAAGATAAGTGGTAGAAGAAAGAAAAGGATAGGAGAAAAAGCATGAGAGTCGGTGGGAAATACTTTTCATGACAAAATAGCCACCTTCGAAAGTGCTGCAACAAGTAACACTAGTCTATCTATAATTAGAGTATACTATAAAACAATAAAAATAGTGGACGTGTTAAAATAACCTGTAAATAATAGTAGAACTTCAGCAAAAGAAAATGAAGTAAATAACAGTTCTGAAATCCTGCATTGATGAGTGCATCACTTTTGATAAATGGAAGTACTTTCTGTTTTGTACTTGTAGCATAAAAATTATGAATTTTAAATGCAACAAAAAGTCTATGCTGCTGGACTGAATGGAGACGAATTGTTGAATTAGAAAGTTTAGCAGCTGAGCAGCAAAAAGATCCTAGTTCCAGCTTATTATTCTTTTTTCGCGAGATACAGTCCCATGAGGACTTTTCATGATGCCGAATGTATCTTTATTCAACATGTAACATCTTTCCTTAATGAAGCTCAGTTTTTTGTTTAATGGATTCCTAGATTTTGATAATTCATTTTTGCTGAAATAAAGAAAGTATTATGTTGCACCAACTTGTTTCTTTTTCATGGTGAGCCTAGTTCATTATCATAGAGAATTTACACAAGGATTAAATTCACGTTGATGAATGAACCTAATTGTTTTTATTATATCTGAACATGACAGTCTGATTCGTATTAACTGGCTTTTCCCTGCATTCCGATAGATTTTCACTTATGTGGTTTATTAAGCACACATCTCACGGAACTTTTTCAAATTGAAGGTCCCAAAATACTGAGCATATTCTGCTTGAGTTGTAAAGATGAGGGGAGTGCTAATGCTGCAAATGACTATATAAATGCTCCAAGAGTTGAGGGGATAAGCTTAATCTTTGAAGGCTTGGCTGACTGTATTTCTTGTTGTGGAAATAATATACTGGTAGGCTTAGCGATTCAATTCATCTTTCTGTGATGGATCTTATGTAATTTTCTTTTTAGGTAAATTCTATGATAATTTATTGTTGTTGCCTTTTCTCATCAACTCGTTGATTCTTCAATGTGATTTTCCTAAGCGTAATGGATATTTTGTTGATTAAATTTTGATATGTAATCTTAATGTTATTGTTTGGCTTTATATTTAGTGACAGTAAACTGCCTTATTCTTGAACAGTTGTGATACTCAAGTTTTTTTTTATCACTGGTGGAAGATTCATGGGATGGACAATGACAGAAGTATCATTTGTTTGTTGAAGAAGTATATTTTTTATGTTACTTCTATAATATTATCTGGCTGCCTCGTTGGGATCTAAATAATGATACGCAAAGTTGTGCCCCAGGGGATGTGTATCTTGCCCACAAAGAATTTAATTTTGTTTGTAGCAGCTTGTGGTCTCATTGCACGCACAACACTGTGTTGGTATCTGCAAAATGCAACATTTTCCAACTTCAATTCTTCTGATTATATTTTCAGGACATACAACTTCGCAAAAGAGCTGTAACATTCCTCGCATTTTTAGCCTCATGTGGGAAATCCGGCTTTGAAATCCTGGTTGGTTACAAGTTAAAAGGAGAGGCAAACCTTGTTATGTTGATATTGCATGTATTGGTATCGGAAACAGATACGGAAGCATCGGTACCTCTGGAGCCATCAGAAACAGTGAAAGCAAGGTAATCAAAGATAATAGCTTGTTTGGGTTTTCCCCCCCTATATTAGAATTAAATCCTCCTACTGGCATTCGTCACGCACTTCTTATTTTTTGGTGCTTTCGTGCCATAATCTATATCATATCTAAGGAAATATGTTAGGCCTGCCCATATGTGTTTTGGCCATTGAATTTTCATTGTATCAAATTTTTCCTTTCGCTTTCTTTGTGTGGCGGACTTTTCTCTCAACTGGTTCTTTTTGTCAAAAATATATTTGGTTGCAGGACTTTGCTGATAAGGGAAGTGCTGATATTATTGAATAGACTGGTGTCGAATCCTGCATACTCGGCCACTGTCATGCGAGTGATGACGGCTACCAGAGATATGGCTAGTTTGACAATTGATGTTGCCTGCAGGTTGTCCAGAAATGGCCAAAGGCCAGGGAAATTTGACAGCGGAACATGGCAAATAAGAGAAGCGGAAATAGTGGATTTAGCTCTGGTGTTCAAAAAAAGGGTCTGGTCTTATTTAGGAGATAGAATATAATAAGATTCGGTGTCGTTGGAGTTTGTAATTGTTCCTATCCCGTTTTTGGTGCATGGTGAGTGAGGGCTGAGTGTACCCAATCTAACAAATTCGTAGCTTAGTAGAACGACCTTGGATGTTTCTATGAGCTATTTACAGCCGAAGCGTCAAATCTTCCTTTTGTATTTGGTAATTTCTCTTTGCCCAGTCCGTTGAATGTTGAATGGAGAGCAAATTTTGGGGATTTTGTTAATTAGTAAAACAATATTTATAGAAGGCATTGCCATTCATTCAATCATATGTTGTAAGTTGCTCATGTTAAAAGTAAAATTAACAGAATTTTGAGTGTTACAAAGCAAAAGTAGTAAATTTTGATCTTTATCGAACCATCTGAACTTAAGTTTAAATCTTATTAAAAGAAACAGCAACACAAATAGAGTCTTATTTTTAGGCGTAATTTGCAACAGACTCACTTAAATTGGTTTTGTTTTGTTTCATAATTTGACAACATTCAAATGTAAGAATTTTATTTTAAAAATTAGGTTAATTAAAAAATATTAAAATTTTTAATCATAATTTAAACTTTAGATAATAATAATAAAATAATTAATTGTTATATTTTCACGTGAATAACAAAATAATATTTCTTGAAAAGTTGATATTAATTGTTCAAATCACCTATTCCTGTTATTTCAGATCACCTATTCTTGTTATCTATACCTATTGTGTTTAATGAATATTTATCTATTTAATTTTTGTGGGTCTTATTTACTGGCGGATAGATACTTATGAAATATGATAAAAACGTAATAATAGAATCAGCTATCTGTTTCCACAAAAGAGTCTCTTCCAAAAAAATTTTTAAAAAAAAGGAAAAAGAAATGCAGCTTCTGCTGGCAACGCTCTGATAACATAAATAGATTATCCAATGCTGATGGAGGAAAGGGACAGACCCGGGTTGGGAACTTTGGGTAACAAGAGGGGAAGCTGCTCGTCTTAAATGCAAATATTCAGACAAGACGGTATTATTTAAAACTTATTATATTTAAGATTGTTTTAATAATGAGATTTATGTTACAATATCTTTACATGATTATAAAAACTTCTGAGCGAAGCGAGGGAAACAAATTTAAGAATGTTACAAAAGACGCGGCTAACGGTTATACCTTCAACGGTTAAAAAAGAGACACATACGTTCTCTCGGTCTCTTATATATAAGTCCCAACGGTAACAAGGATGAGCACTTTGCACACTTTCTTTCTCAGTTTTCAGTACTCATCCCAACTGATTTGCTGAGAAACTCTCTCCGCAATTCAATCGGAAACTCTCTGCTCTCTTTTGGGTTTTCTAATCTCACTATTACTCTGCTTCTCATTGATTTGTCGTCTCAGCAAATCAATCAAACTCTCACAAGCAACTAGCTTTTGGTTTTCTCCCTTCTCCTTTTTTTTTTTTCTGCGGTGCCGATCGAGTTTTTCTGTTCTCGGGGTTTTTGAGCTCTTTTCAGAAAGATGACAACAACAGTTAACATACCATCTGGACTCAAGTTCCTTCCCGACGATGAAGAGTTAATCAGTTTTCTGTTTAGAAGACTCAATGGTCCATTATCGTCACTGGAGAGCGCTTTTATGAGGGACTGCAATCTTTATGGCAATGAGGAGCCATGGGAGATTTGGGAGAGCTTTTCTGATCATCTGCCTTATTCCCCTAAAGATCTATTCTTTTTCACTATTCTGAGAAAGAAATCTGCCCACGGCTCCAACATCATTCGCCGGGTTGGTTCTAGTGGTGGTAGTTGGCATGGAGAGGATTCCAGCACCCAGATTAATGCCACCGTTGCTGTTAGTGATGGTAAGATTGTATCCGTCCTTGGATCAAGGAAGAGGTTCAGCTACAAGAACCCCAATTCCTCTCAGAATGGTATATGGATGATGCATGAATACAGCATAGGATCCAACAGCTTAGTGCTCTGTAGATTGAGAAAGATGGAGGCTTCAAAGAACAAAAGGACCAGACAATCTGATAAGACAAAGCCTTCAATTTCAAACATCAAGAAGAGAAAGCTGCAATCTCGTGAAGGTGAAACAAGCTGTCATTATGGTGATAATGGGCAAGCTCTGTTGCCTAATGTTGACCACCAGAACTTCAACCTTGATCCCATGAATCTGTGGGCTCCAGCTCTGGAAGAAACTGTCATTGTTACCTACCCACCTGTTGAGACCGTAAGTAATTCTTTTACTGTGGAAACAGTGTGTACATTTCCTGAATCTGATTGGTTCGAGTCCTTAAACTGGCTACAGTCAGAGGGTATTTCATTGGATATCTTTCAAGATACTGATGCCATTGGCGCAGCTGTTACTAACTGTTGATATTGGATATGGTGATGTTATCGTAAGCTGATGCTAAACACTTCTTTATATGCTGATTTACATCTCATAAAAACTATAGTTAGATTGCTTAATTTGTTTTTAGGCATATCCATTGTCATATTTGTCATGTTCTCCTATAGAATATAGGTCATTTAGTTGAATTTACTCAGCTTAATGATAGAAGTATAACGTCATATCCATTGACGGGTATGTGAATTGTTCCTCAAACTGGTCATCGTTTTTGGGTGGTACTAGTTCACTGAATCTACTGATGCAACTTGACTGTATGGATAATTCAATTTCTGACATTACAAAAGGAGTTGCTATACATGATATGACTTTTATGAGTTCCACGGTGAATTCTCTGGGAGATACGGAAGTTCAGCCTGTAATTGTAAGTCTTAAATACGTTTGATATCAAGCATTAGCCTGTATTTGTTAGCCAAAGCCATGCTTTTATTAGTTATTACATTTCAAATGGAAGAATGATACTAAACTTGACAATTGTAGCCGAATAACTTGTTTTGATGTTTTCTGTTCAGGTTTTTATACATCCAACATGATCTGCAAAATTTAATTTAGTTGTTTAACCTTTCTAGTTGGTTAAGTAAGTCCTGCAAAAATGTTGTCAATCTAATTTGACCCATTAAGAAACTTTAGTTCAGCCAAGTTTTTGAAGAATGCTGCCAATTCGTTGGAGCTTTTTCATATCAGAATCGTCCACTTGTGCATTGTTTTTTAATCTGCTACATCTTCTGCAGGCCTAAATTCTTTGGCAAAATTCAGTTAAAGCCCTAAATTGCTGCATTATCCATGCTGTTGATAAATGGTAAATTCTGCTGCAATTTACTGGATTGCTGCAAGTCCTTTGCTCTTTGCACTTCACCGAATATCAATCTTTTGATTCATTCCTAGTAATGGATGAATTTCGTGATAATGTATCCATCCAACAGTTCTTTTAAATGATTATAAATTGTTTGGAAAAAAAAAAAAGGGCAACAAGTTGTAGCTGTCATTCCTCAATTTGCACGCATAGTTAAATTTTGCTAAATGCATAGAATTGTTGCAATAGGCCATTTACTGTCGCATTGAAAGTTTATATGAGAATTCTAAGAGAGCCTGCATATTTTACAACTCCTGATTCGTTCAGATAACCAATAACATATATTCCTTGCATGTCTAAAATCGGAGGCTTGAATAGGATGATGCATCCATCCACTAAACTTGTCACGTGTTGCAAAAAAATAATTGCATGAAATTCTTGAAACGCTACATAATTGCCAAGCTCACTGAAGTACTTAATGCAGAATTAAACCAAACCCATTCCAGTCCAGCTTCATGGAACTCGTTCATTTCTTATGCAAGTTCTCACCATATTCTGGAAATTGGACCTGAGGATCTGGCCTCTTCCATCAATTACATGTCTTTCATGCTAACTCCCCTGGCTGCTCCATATTTCCAAATATATTGCAATGTAGTGAATGGGTATACTTCAACCATTTGATGCTTCAAGACCAATCAAACATCGTTATTCATGGTATTACTTGCACATGCTTCTGTTTTTCTTCCTATTTGTTTTCTGGACAGCTTCTTGTCTCATGCATGCATCAAAGAATCAATTCGCACTGCTAAAACCACTCGTATTGTTTTCTTTGCCTCAATCTAGCTGGACAAGTTTCACTTCAGTTGTTGATTATGTTTGAAAGTCGTTAAGAAGCTATAATTCAACCTAGAGAATGGCCTTCTTTCCAATTGAAATTTGCTCAATTTTCTAAGAATACTGCAGTTTTTAAATTCTAATGCATGATATGCCAAACTCCAGTGGATTTCAGTTAGTATAGCAATGCCAAGGACTTGCTTTGCATACTTTCTTTGCTGCATTCTTGCTCCCAACATAAAAGCCAAGTTATTGCTCACAGCCTAGACTTTTACTTGTACTAAGCATCAAACCAGAAGGCCCCAAGCATGTATCAAATGCAGTGAAGCTATACTGCATCCTTGAATCTTTTTTTCCGATAGATTTCCAGGATATACATTGTTAGTCACTGCATAAGTTAAGCTATTACAATATCCGTTTGCTACTTCTATTGAAATTATTGTCATGATTCTGTTTAATACAGTGTCCACTTGCTTTACCCTGACATGTGATGCATACTCAACCATTCATTGTTGCCTCGACTTTCCAAAACTTGGTTGATTGTACTCGATTGCTGTGGTAATGGAGTTGGGCTATCGTACCTGCGTCAGCCACTCAATTCTGGAATTGGATGCTTTTTATTATTATACTAGTGACAACCTATGCTCTAAAGTAATTTCAAACTTTTCTGATCTTAGTTTGCCAAATTCCACTGCCAAGTGGTTATGCAAATTTTAAATCTGACAAACATGTCTGGATGATTAAACCTGCACAAATGCTGCAAAACTAAGTTTAACATATCAACATGGCTTAATTTAGAAACCTTCCAGATTTTGAATTCTTGGTATTGCAATTTTGTTTTTGCATTATTTTGTCCACGTACCTCGTGAATCGTGCAACATTGAATGAGCCATGCTTTAGCTAGACCTTCCAGGTTTTGAAATCTTGGTATTGCGATTCTGTGGTTGCATTCTGCTGTCCAGGTATCCCGTGAATCATGCAACATATCTTTCCTATTGGAAAACCATGATTCATCCATGATTATCCGCCGCTGCAAATATTCATGCTGTTATACATTGTTCTGATCTCTTTTGGCAGATGGGCGTCAATCCAGTCATGCTCTCTTAACTTGTATCAATAGAGCATGATTTGTATCATCAATTCATGAATTTCATTCTGTCTTAACTTGTATACTATATCCTCATATTTCTGCATTTCATAGTTGCTAGAGTACATGGCACTAATAGTGCAGAATCAAAATTTAATACGACAATTTTCTGCTGAGCTTCAAATTTGTCTTGCAGGCTGCACTCGGTTACTTGGTAAATGAAATTAACTGTTAGTCTGAGGATCCACCTGAGAGTAACATGCGACCAAATGATGCTCTCCACTGTAACCAAATTCTAGGACCAACATTTAAATTTCAGTTAAGCATTAGTGATCAGCCTTTAATGTCCATGTTTACGTATTAACCTGCAGGACCAACAGCAACAACATAATCAAGCAAAATTGCAACTCGCTTGAAAAAACAAAAGCGGCATGAGCACTAGCTGACTACAACAAAAAAATTTCACAGCATTAGGATACTCAACCTAACTCCTTTCCAGAATTCTATTGTTAAGACTTGTCAATTGCTGTTGTTTTGCAGATTCTGAAGTAACTAAGTTCATAATGCCGCTGTTCAGTTATTCACTACCTGGTGCTACTTAGTCTGAAAAAGAGAAGCACAATTGGCAATAACGATAAAAGTTTCGCTTCTATTTCTTCTTAATTTTTGTATAGCAGTGCCTTATGATTACTTGAACAAAGCCGGACGATTAAGTCACCAGTGCCGGTTTCAGTTTTCAGAAACCAACAAAGCAGAAGAACACGTTTGGCAACATAAGTCATAGCAGCTACATCAATCATCCAACATTAATGAGCATTTTCATGAATTGTATCTTGGGTTTTCTTTTACTTAGTTTCACTCAAGAATTAACTCAAAGTCAAATGTTGTATTTCAAGTTTGCAGGGGAAACGGCAGGAAATCAATCAATCACAGAATTTCAACAAAACCCTACAACATTTTCTTATCCTTCTCCCTATAAATTTGTCATTTTAATTATTGAAAATTTTTAATCGATGACTTGGAGAAAAACATTTTTCACTGAAACCAATAAAAGCAACTTAAGGTGAAGTGATTGCAAAAGATGAAGGCTTTTAGGTTCAGATTAAATAAAGCAATTTAGAAGATGAAGAGAAGGAAATAATTAGGCAATTGGACAATGGAATTAGTGCTCTCAAACTCGACCTGAGAATTTCATATGATCAAGTGATTCTCAAGAACAAAGTTGCGTGTTTTTTTAACAACCAAGCAACCAAAATTTACTGCATTTTCACCTACTTAAAAAATCTTGAATTTACTTCAAGAATTGGAATGTTTTCATCCACTAATGACAAACAGGGAATGAGGAATGCACCCCCCAAGAAAGAATTTATAATTAGAAACCAAAAATCAAACAAACAAGAAACAGGTTAATCTGGACTTGTAGAGTATATGTCTAGTCTTCATCATCTGAGTTAAATGTTATCTTTTTCGCCTTTGGCGCATCAGCAGTTATTTCTCTGAAGTGAGCTCCATATAGCTTGGACTCCTGCGTTGGATAAAAAAGTCAGAAATCCACAACTAAAGCATTAACCAAAGATGCCAAATTGCTATTATGTTTCTGAGACCAGATTGGTATAACAAATGTGCAGTCAACAAATCAGAAAATGTGAACATTCTAAATACTAATTCTACTGAGAATGCACAAGGGAAGTTCTATATACACCTTCTTCTTCACATGCGTGCCGAATTTCAAAAGAGCAGCTGGCACAACTTGACCGGCTTCACGTAAAACATTCACCAACTCTCCAGCTAATCCCTGGAACAGTAGAAGAGAAGTAAGAAACAGAGTGAATGCATGATTTTTTTTTTTAATCAAGTAAGGTTTCTGAGTATTTACCTTGTTGTGATGTGTAAAAAATGTATGGGCAATACCTTTCTTACCAGCACGCCCAGTCCTCCCAATTCTGTGAACATAATCCTCTGTAGTGAGTGGAAAACTATAGTTGATTACTACTTCAACATCTGGAATGTCTAATCCTCGAGCAGCCACATCAGTAGCCACCTACATATTATATCATCAGTCAAGAAACAAATTTCTAAAGTTCCAAAATATCTTCAAAAGAAACACCAGCCACCACAGCTCATTCACTAGTGAATATATACGACTAATGGCTATCATCTACTATTAATGATCAGCATATTATAAAAATAACCTTGCAGCATAAACTCTCAGCAAGGTCACATGAAAATTGATGGTAGCAAGGAAATATTTCATGATAAAACTATCCATTTTGTTCAGTAAAATGAAAATGACCCACAAGACATGATAACTAATGTTTGTTACTTTTATGTGTGAAGGAAACAAATCATGATGGCGCCACAATTAAGTGCCTGCTGAACTTGTAACATACCATCAAAGGACAGGTACCCTTCTTGAATAATGTGAGGGCCTCTGTTCGCTTATTTTGAGCTTTATCTCCATGGATTGAAACAACCTTCCAACCACTATATTCCAATAAAAATGTTAAAAACGTGAAAACAAAGAAACACAAAATATATATGCTTTAGTATACCTTGCTTTGAGCATCCCTTCAAGACGATAAACTTCTTTCTGGTACAAACCAAAAACTAAAACTCGGTTCCTGATGGTAAGTATATGATCAGAAATGAGTTCGTTGAAGAATAATTGAGAATTGCCAAAAATTATAAAGAAACCAAAATCTTGCGTAGTACCACAGACAAACAAAACATATTCATAAGGAAAGGCTAAGTACTTCAATAATCCATTCAAATACACTTCTCATTTTAAAAACAATTGACTTGGATATCTTTCTTCTAAATTAATTACTCCTTAAAAGTCATTAAACAAAATTTCCTTTCTTTCCTATCAAATTTACTTGAATAAATTACCAAGAGGTTCACTTACTAGTTTCTCTTGTTTGTCAAAAATTTGAGATGTATCTCAAATCTGTTTTCTGGGTTTTTCATTCATAAGCTCTGTAAAAGGAACGTGATGAGTTGCTATTTTGAAATAACAAAAACAAGTTAGATTCTGTATGTGTATCCTAAAGTATTGTTTAGAGTGACTGTATTTGGAGTTTTAAGAGAAAAACTAATTGAACATACATGAGAGCTATTAATCATAAATTGTCTCTGGAAATTATAACATGAATATTGCTAAAATAGAGAAGAATGTTTTAAGGAATAATAAGCCATCACCGTTTCATCATCAAAAGATGCCTACTAATTTGATAATTTTATTTTGAGGAAAAAAAAGCAGTGAAAAAAGTAAGTAAAGGTCACCGGAAGCAACAGCAAAGTAAGCATTCAGTACCTTTGGGATTTGTGATACTTTTCCAGTAATGCATTCAAACGAGCATCCCGCAAATGGTCCTCCAAGACCTATATTAAAATGAAATGGCCGAAAATCATACTTCTGCTCATATGAAGGACAAAATAGTGCAATGCTGAAGAGTGTGGAGTAGAACCTCAACAATCTGCATCACATCATGGTTAGCAGCAGTATCCTCAGAACCTACAATCACCTGCAACAAAGGCCATCAGTTTTTAAAAGCAAAGAAAAGCAACATTACAGAAGGCAAACAAACATGAAGATCCCACCTTAACAGGGTTGGGCTCCATGTACTCCTTAGCTAAATTATGAACATCGAGTGGCCACGTAGCACTGAACATAACCATTTGGCGATCTGCACACATTCAACAAAGTGAAATTTATATCAAAATATGTGTACTACATTGACTTAATTAGCAAGATGCAATAACAGTAATTAAATTCAAATGACCGGACCCAAATGCACTAGGAGAAAGTCAATAACGCTCTGAACAAAGTGACATCTGAAAAGGTAGTACAAACAGGCATTAAAACATTCCTCACAGAGACTCAATAAAAACCAAGTACACATTCTTCAGAAAAAAAATAGATAAAACAAATTTGAAGCTCATACAGAAAGTGACCCCGAACATCTAACAAAAACCAGTTCTTATTGGAGACTAAGCATGAGAATATACATATCCAATATCAATGCTGCAAAACCAAATAGTACTTGAAAAGGCTAAAAGAAAGAAAACAAATTAATAAAGGAGAAATAATAGTAATACCGCATACCAGAGCATGTGTTGCTCAATATAGAGCGAACTTCTTGTCTAAATCCCATGTCAAGCATCCTATCTGCTTCATCAAGAACCTAAAGAGATTACAGAAATCATTCATCACACATTTTAGACAACAAGGGCAAAACTATCCACTTTATCAGACATTACATAGCATTTTCTTTGAGCTACAGAAAGAGTAAATTCATAGACAATTGGAACCACATTAAGGCAATTATGCTTATTATTCCTGCCACAGCGTGAATCTTGACGAGGGAGAAAGTATCCAGAGATAACAGTCTCCACCATGGGAAAGGGAGTGTGAAATTAAAACATCTGAATATTTTGACAGCTCCATGGCGCATTTCATGATAATAATCAGTTAAAAAAAATGAATCATGTAATAAGTCATTCGTTAGGAACAAGAAAACACAAAAAGAAAATCTGCAAGCTTCTATGTAATATAACTCATACAAGTAATGGTGAAAATGGAACCAAGACCTCTTAACTAACACATCCACAGCACATGTGCATACGCATAACAACCTAATATTAGTTCAATTCATTTCTTCTGTGCATCATATATAGTTCCATCCATTACTATTTGTTTTCAAATGCTTGTATATTTGTAAAGAACAACATAGGAGGATATAAGGAGGTTTTACTATATTACTAGAATCAATTGAATATTACTACCAACAAAAGCTAATAACAAATCAAACAATTCAGCTTAGTTCTTTTGCTGTCTTGTATCTACCAAATATAAAGCTAGAATTGACAAATCAATTCAATTACATTATATCGATAGGATTGGATGCCACCAAAGGATTCACACCAAGCATGTCCTTGTAGAAATTTGTCCAGTTCAAGAATTTAAGAAAACGGAAAACCCACTATCAATTCAACTATATTATATTGATAGGATTGGATGCTACCATAGGATTCACACCAAGCATGTCCTTGTAGAAATTTGTCAAGTTCAAGCATTTGAGGAACAGGAAAACCCACTGATTGACATTAATGATAACATGGAGACTTATCAGGAAGGACTTGATAGAAATTGTTTACTAACCACAAAAGAGACGTCCTTAAGACGACATACATTCATTTCAATCAGATCCTTCAAGCGACCAGGGGTTCCAATGACAATATCCTGAGAGTACAAATTTCCAGTGAAAACAAGTAGAACGCAAATTTTTTGTGCCTAAATATGCATTAGTAAAAGAAGTAGAAGATAATGACAAAAAAATGGACTAAAGGACCAAGTTAATACAATCTTAATGTTGAAAATTTCTTGTTTAACATTTTTTACACAATAGCATCACTTTTACTCCTAGTAGCACAAGGCTTGTCAAAGAAACAATAAGAAACACATATTTTGCACTCATTAGTCATATGAAGACAGTGATTGGAAATCAAAGAATGAAATGATTCTACACCAAGCAACATTCAATGCTAGCGCTTATTTATTTAATTGGCAAACAATAGTCAAAGCAGGATGGTAGAATTTCAAAATATTGAATTGATGAGGGCTAATTTCCAGTTTAATAAGCAATGCCAAAAATTTCAAACTCAGTTTAAGGATTTCTAATAAATGTAATGTGCTCTTTCTCTAACATTTCAAATGTCAGCTATAATTAATATTTCGTAGAATAAAAGTTCATGCATTTGAAATGCCTTATACAATAATATTGGTCATCCTTACCCACATCCTTAACAGTTTTATAATATTGGTCATCCTTACACACATCCTTAACAGATCTATATTAGATCTTATGATTTAAGTAAAATGCAGACTGCAAAGCAATCCACTGACAGAAATAAGAGAATATATTCCTAAAAGAAAAGAGTAGGAAATACGAAAGCAAAATCGTACAACACCAGACTTCAGAGAAGAAATTTGAGGTCCTTTAGCAGTTCCTCCATATAAGCAAATTGATTTCACATCACAAGGTTGGCCAGCATCCCGCAAAACATCCCATATCTGCCACCAAAGAAGAGTAATAATAGTCAAGTTGTTCAGTAAATAAGCTTCAAACAGCTGTATACATAAAGAAAAATATACAAGAATATAATTTTCATGATGTATGTTGCTGAACAAAACAAGGAAAAAGAAAGATGTTAAAGACAATGATTGTCACTGTAGTCAAATCAATGGTAGATTTCAATAATATGTGGGTCAAATCCAAAACAGGCAGATGCTTTACGCATCAAGTGAAGGAAAACTGCCCCTCCAATTATATTCAATCTACAACGAATAGATGGCAAGTTCCTACAGTGAGTATGGTGCAATGTTAACCTTAATTAGATTTCTTTACCATTTTCGCACCAAGAAAACATTCAATCATTTATTATTTTCTGCTACAACTTTCATCAGAACCAATCAATGAACATGTATCCAGGAAAACAAGACATAAGATCATTTTGGATAGAAATTATGCAACTTAAATAACAGTTTTGCAGCTTTCACTTTTATCCTGCATACTTCTTTCCATTCAGGGTCACAGTGTGCAAATTTTCTACACGCACATGATGCGAGCTAAACAAATGCATCGAGAAGGTAAACTTTTGGAACCAAACACATACTTGATCAGCCAACTCCCTTGTAGGAGCAAGCACAAGGCAAAGAGGATTGCCCATCTTCGTTGATTTAGCTTTCCGTTTGTTCAGGACATGCATTATTGCCGGTATCCCATAAGATAAAGTCTTACCTAGTAGAAAAAAAAATTACATACTCAGATATCTGAATAAAACAAAAATTTAGGAACTTCAAACACATCATATCTATAATATACCTGAACCAGTCTTTGCAATCCCAATAAAATCACGGCCATCCAACAAAAAAGGCCACGAATGGGCCTGAATTGCTGAAGGGTTCTTGAAATCCTTGCAACATTTCAACACATCATCTGGCAGCTTCAACTCAGCAAAAGACCTCAATGGGGCATACTTTGCCTTCTTCCAGTCCTTTCCAGTAACCACTATTTTATCGTTCTCAAGCGCCACACCTTCATTGACAACTTGCTCTAATTCCTCCTCCAAATTAAGTTTTTCACTTTCTCTTGCAGTCTCTCCCTTTTCCCTATCCTTTCTCTTCATCATCTTCTTCTTCTTGTTATTTTCTTCCTTCAGACTCACCTCCCGTTCATAAGTTTCGTTATCTTCCTCTTCTTCGTGCTTTCCCTTCTTCTTCTTATCCTTTTTTAAACATTCTTTGAGTTGGGTCTCGTCAAGTTTCCTCTTTAGGTTCGGCTCCTTTTGCAATTCGAACTCTAGTTCATTTTGTTTGTTCTTTTTGTCTCCCTTCTTCTTCTTCTTCTTCTTCTTCTCGCTATGAAGTACGTGACCGTTCATTGACTCTTCTTGGAGTTGCTTACCCATCATTATCGATGGAGATTAAAAAAACAAACATAGACAAGCAACGGGCAAAGATCGTGTAGAGAAGAAAAAGAAGAAGAAGAAGCAGAAGGAGGAGGAAAGCTTTGATGTAGGGTTTTAGTGATTTATCCAAATAGGTTTCTTTGGGCTTTAGTTTTCTGTGGACCGGGTAGAGTCCGCATAGGAATAATTTATTTATTTAAAACATAATCATAAATTTTAAGATTTATGATTATGTTTTAAATAAATAAAACATAAGAAAATAGATAAAAGGTACTTGTGATGGATACATAATTGTATATAGGTACATTTATAACTTTACTTTAAAATTATTGTAATTATCATATACTAATTCTTCTTCCTTATGAATTTCAAATAAGATTTAAAAATAATTATTTATTTTATATTTAAAATTATTCTTAAACTCAATTACTCAATTTTATAATAGAATTAATTAATTAAAGTTTTTTTAAAAGAATGGGCCGAAAAGCCTTCTTTTATAATTACCTTAAATTCATTATTCTTAAAATTTATAATTTTAAATATAAAAATGATTTCAAATCAATAATAAATATTTTCCTTAAAAGTAAAATTAGCAATAGTTGAATATTTTTTTCATCCACCAATAGCGCTTCTAAGTTAATGACACTTTTATTTTACCTTATTGTTACTATTATCACTATTTCTTCTATTATTTTCAAATTAAAACATATGAAAGAAAAATTTTAATATTTTCAAATTATTCAACTCTATTCAGTTTTGTAATTGAAAAACTTCATCAACAATAAATAAGTTCATTTACATATTATTAGAGAAAAAATCAACCAACTCTATTTTGTATTCATATCAAAGTCTAACTTTCCTTTTGATTTAATAAAATTAACAAAATTAAATGTTTATATAACACACAACCAACTCAAACACATTAAATGTCTTTACACACTATTTTGAATTTGGTTAATAAACAATAAGCATTAAATGTACAATCTTAACATATTTAAACACACTACTAATAAATCCAATGTCATAATTAACTAAATAAGTTTTCACATGATTGAAGGATGCATACACAATAAAATTAGAAGAATAACTTCTAAAGATAGTGGAACTTGATTAGAAATCATCATAACTTATTGTATTGCTATAAGATAAGAAGAAACAGAATAGAGAACCCATGGTTTTGTGAGTCCAATTCGCCCAACCTTTTCACAAATCCTATACCACCATACAAGAAGTTAAGGGAGTTCCTGTAACACCCCACTCTCGTATGACCCGAACCCGACATCGACGGTGATATCCGAGTCCGTGTCCCACAAGGGTGGCGTGCTATATCACTCAGTCAGTCAAAACTCAGTCTTTTTTTTTAAGCCATTGATTCCACGTTAACGCGGCAAAAACAGTAAGTAATTAAAACCCGTGTTCATAATAAACCAGTTTCAGTTATTACAGTCATCCAAGAATAATTTACAATCAGTCAATGAGTAACACATTAA
>JANZLD010000005.1:17898999-17917039 GCA_026413575.1 Erythroxylum carthagenense | reverse complement strand
TTCTTAATTTCATCAAATTTCCTTAAATTCATAATTTTCTCACCAATTTCTTTCTCATTTAAATTCATTTTAATATTCTAATTTTCACCAAAAATTCGGGGTCCAACATGTAAAATGAGAAAAGGAAGGCCTAAGAAGAACTAAAAGAGGATATAAAAGATAATATGGCTCTGTTGGAACTTATCAAAGACATGACCCTCAATAAAAAACTTTGACGTAGTAGGATATAGGTAAAGGATCTCACATAAAGAGGCCATTTTCTTGCTCATAGGTCATTTAAGTTTTTTTTTTCAAATCTTATACCTTGTATTTAGCCTAAATATTTAATAAGCAGTACTCCCCTTGGATTTATTTAGCCTAAATGTTTAAGTTTAAATGTTTACTTACTTAACATAAACATTTTTTTATAATGGTTTGTTTGCTTTATTTATTATTTTCTTTTTTCTTGTTTGTTTGTTTATTTACTTATATTATCTTTTATTTTTTATTCATTACCTTGTTCTGTATTTATTGTATTAATTATTTTTATATTTCTATTTTTACATATTTATTTTTATTTTATTATCATTTATTTTTATTTTTATTATCTATTTTTATTACCTTATTATTTTAATATGTAAACTTTATCAATTTAATTTTATATTTTATTTTAATTATTCATTTATTTAGTTTTTTTCTTCTTTATGAAGATTTATTGGAAACAAACTTTCTACTAGTTAGAGGTAAGGTTGAGTGCTTTTGAACCTCCCTAGATTCTGCGTCCAGTAAGACTTATATTGAAATATTGTTGTTGTTGTTGCACAAGTTTAACAGGTAGCTTTAAGTAAGATTAGAGCATGGACCCAATAATCTTAAACATGGTTAATAATAGAATTGTTCATCCTATAAACGGTTCAAATGTTCTATGCATATACATAAAATGTTAATTGTTATTAGATTATATCAATTTACATTAATTATTTTAGCATTCTCTCACTTAGATTGTAAACCACATTATAATGCTTTCACAACTATATGCATAGTCAAGCTAATCATACATAACTAACACACTAATAGGATATATAAATCATACATAATTAGGCACAACTAATCTGGAAGCATGACAATAACATAAATATGGATTGAACAGAATGAATGTCATTAATTTGTCACCTATTAGAAATATAAAATTATAAAATGTTCATAAACAATGACAAACATCTATAATATGCATGTATTGCAAAAATTTAAGTGATATTCACAAGATATATATAGAATGAAAACACCCATTAGAAAAAGATAGTTTCCTAACAATCCCATATAAGAGTTATGTTTTTGAAATACACAAATAGTCAAGTCTTCAAATAGTGGGTTTGCCAATATAATCCTCGTAGGTATATGCTCAATAGTAATGAGACTTTACAACTTTCTCTTTAACAAAGTATAACTAATATCAATATGCTTATAACAAGAAATATTCTTAGTGTTTTGAGAGAAAGATACAATTACAAAATTGTCATAATATACTTTTAGCAACTTCGAAATGGAGCCTATAACTACTATGTTGAAATGAATTTTTATGGTCATATTAAAAACAAGTAGTCACAACATGTCACATACTTTACTTCTATGGTGAAAGAAGTTGAAAGTGTCTGTTTGACACTTTTCCATAGCATATCTCTCTTCACCATTATAAAAATTTACCTAAAAGTGGATTTCTTTTCATCCACGTGGCTTATGTAATCGGACTCACCAAAACTAATCACTTCAAGAGTGTTAATACACTAATATATCAATATAAGATCCTTAGTGTCTTAAAGATACATCAATACTATCTTAGTTGTTTTCTAATGACTTTATATATAATTGCTCAAATATCTATTGAGCAAACTAATCACAAAGGCAATATTAGGACATGTGCATATTTAAGATTCATTAGGCTGTCAACAATGGAAGCATAAAGAACAACTTTCATTTGATCTCTCATAGAGAACTTATGACCCTTTAAACCTAGTGCCTTTATATAAGAAAAATACAAAAGATACAATTAATATAGGTGCTTTAAGACAATTTAATAACACCATTGATCATATCACGAAGAATTTGTATGTCCAACACATATGATGCTTCACTAGGAGCATTTATGTCAAAATAGTCGAGCATTCATGTCAAAATATCTCAATCAACTTATCAATGTTATTAGTAGTGGAAAGATATTATTAATAAATAAAACTAGTTATATATATTCACTTTAAACAAATTTCATGTATATACATTAATCAATAATATTTTCCTTAAAGCCATTACCTGTGATAATTTAATTAAAATTGAGATAACATTGCCCTGAAATTATTTCAATTTATAAGTTGATTTCTAAAGTTTATAAAAATATTTTTTTCCTAACTACCTCAAAATCAGTAGGTTGAACTATATAGACGTCTTTACTTAAGTCTCTATTTAGGAAAGTCATTACTACCTCTGTTTGATGAAGCTCTTTGTCAAAATAAGCCACAATTATTGTAATGCTTTATAAAAAGTCCTTAGTAGAAATAGGATAATCTCTTTGTAATTAATACCTTCTTGTTGGCTATAGTACTTAGCTACAAGTCTTACTTTATATCTTTCCACTTGACATTTGGCACTAGATATTGTCTTGAGTATTCATTTGCATCCAGTAGGCCTATAGCCTTTGGGTAAATTTACCAAGCTATATATTTCATTTTTTGGCATAGTTTATAACATCCATCTAAAAATTAGAATGAGGACTAGGTACTTGAATCCAAGGTGTCACCAATGTTACTTATACTTAGGGATGGCAGTGAGTTTTTAACCCGATTAATATCTACACTACCCGACCATAAAAAATGGACATGGAGGCTAAACACTAGATTTTAAATGGATGCTAAAAAATAGATGTGAATATACATTTGGATATGGGTCTAGTGATAACTCGAACCGATCGATACCCATGCCTGACCCGTTTTTTATGAACTCTATTTTTTATGTACATAGATTGGTATCCCCACTTTAACCAACTCTCTTATATTAAATGGAAAATTAGTTGTAGTCTTACAAGAAAGAGAAACAAAAAGTCTTTTGAAGAGACACTGTGAAGAGAGAGTTTCTTGAGTTCGATAAGAAATGTTTTGGTGGGGACCATAGGCTTTAAAATTTTCTTTTCAAAGCGCCAACTCAACTTAACTCAACCATGCTTTTTAATGGGCTTTGGGCATCACATCCCAGTTCCATGCCTTGTTTATGTTTATGACCCTTTCCAAAGGGCAGAGACAAATTGTTATCAAGGATACAACTAAGTCCTTGACTAGATACACTTTACTCCTCACTCCTCACTCCTCAGTCTCTCCTAGTTATAACCACATTTATAACCAGAACCACTTTACTCCTCAGTCTCACCTGGTTATAACCACATTTATAACCAGAACCACTTTACTCCTCAGTCCTCAATTTTTTTAGGTAAAAGGAGTCCCTTCATATGGCAAAGCTACCTCAAAGCAGATTATCTTAATTAATTCCTTCAAATGATGACATTTTCCCTTACACCTTCAATCTTTTATATACCCAATCTTATGCCAATTTTTTTACCAATAGATTAACTCTTCAATGAGTGACTCCTCATCCTCAAGGAGATACTATGTCTACAAATCACGATCCTTCAGTTCGCATTTCACTGGTAGTTACTAACCTCCCACTCAGTGCGTTGGTTTTTTGGTCATTGACACCAACTGCATCTCAAGCTTTTCTAATGTTTACTAGCCACTTTGTAAAGCCTAGATCTGCAGACTCTTAGTACTTGGTATGAATGCTTTTTTTTTTTCAAAATATCATTTTACATTCTCTCAAAAGTCTCATTCTCTCAACAAATTAATTTCAAAGTCATGATGTTGTTTTTTCCTTTTTCACAGATGGAATAATAAAGCAAAAAGGTTGTTTTCTTTGCGACTTATAAGTTAAAAAAATAATGTACGATAATCATCAAAAGAACATTAATAAAGGAGCTGAGAATCATACAACAAAGAAATTCTCTAGTCCAACTCATGACAAAGAGGAGATTGTAGCTATAAACTCCAGTGATCATGGTGCAACTAAAAGCAAGAAGTATACTTCTCCTGTGTGGCTAGACTTTACTTTGGTGACTGTGAAAGGTGTTGATAAGGCTAACTGTAAACATTGCAAAGGGAAGCTTTGTAGGACCCCGATTGCAGAGCCCAACTTCGGATCATGAAACGTAAGCTTAATCCAATGGAATTCCCTTAACCATCATCGATTCCTCTTCTTGCTTTAACACCACAAACTGTTGGGCACTGTTTTCAGAACCCAACTTTTGCTCTGATACCATAAACTATTGGGCATCGATTCTAAAACCCAACTCTTACTCTGATACCACACATAGTGGGCACCGCTTTCCGGAGCCTAACTCTTAAACCATAAAATGTGAGTGGGTCTTCTTGTGGGGTTATTTCAACGAACCCTCCTTAGTCATCATTCTCATAACATCTCAAATCTCAAGGGGCAGTGTGCCCACACCAGTCAATCACCAAATCATAATTTGACTTCTTTATAACAATTGTAGCCCTAAGTCTCTAGTTTAATTTGAAGCAAGAACCATCTCAATCGGAGCTTTATAAATGGAGTTATGCTTAAAAAGCCAAAACGTGTTCATACCCCAATCACGCTCTCCTAACCAACCCCTCACTTTCTCTCCATAAAACTTTCTCAAATCAACTCCAAAAGATGCCAATTTTTATGGAGAGATAGAAACATGTGTTAGGAGTCTATTGGTTCAAGAATGACTTCATTTGGTCGGATGAGGAAGTTATGACCAAAAGGATCCAACATGTTTAAGTCCTCAATCATATTGTACCTGTCTTGGTGCAATTGCCATAACATTTGCTAAAGATGTCGGATTGATGTCATTCTTGGACTATTTAAAAGTAGACTTCTAAATCTACAACTTTTATGAAGACCATAAAGTGAGATTCTGCTCCAAATGACATAGACTGGCTTGGGAGCCATTTTTCACCCGAGAAGGTCCGTTAAACGAACATGGGTGATGATGAGGGTCATTTTTGACCGGAGAAGGTCCGTTAAACAGACATGGGGGTTTCCCAAACCCCTCCAAAGTCCTCCAATGCATCTTACATCCATTCTAACATCATATTCACTCATACTCTTCCCAAATTCACTTCTTCTAATGTAATATCACTTCTTAAACATCCAATTTCCAATTTGAGTGCATTAAACTCCCAAAAACCTCAACTCAATGATTCATCACATACCACAAATTCTCATCTTTCACCATAGCTGTTATGATATACATCCTATGCAGCACCATCACTTTTAATGCTCATATCTCTTAACTCCAGTACCCAAACTTTACATACTTTATAGCTTTGGAAGGATAAGAGGATAAGCTACAACTTTTCTGAAGACAACTTTGTCTATTTCTACCTAGATTGATATAATTTTTCCCTGAAAGTAAGGACACAATTTCTTACCCCTATGAAATCTTGAAAATTTGTCCCAAATTCATTTCCTTAACTAATGCAACGTCATTCTTATCCATTTATAATTCCTATTTTTTTTCCATGACATCTCACTTATGTATATATATCTATATATATCACAACAATTTATGTTCGAAATCATCAACTCAAGTCGATAACTTCATCAAGTGTACTTAATTCTAACTTAACGTCATCCTTACACAAATTCACATTTCAGATCCATACACAAATCCATATTTCATTAACATCATAAAATAAGAGTTTTACAAACTTTAATGGCATTTCCAAGCCATATTACATCATCAATATCAAAATCCAAAATCCAAAATACAAAAGATGCAAAACCCAATAATTCTTAAAATACATTTGAAGCCTTGTTTTACATAAACTACTCCAAAACAAAGCAAAACATGCAAATTCGGATTAATTTCTTGACTTTCTTGCACTCGGCCTCTTGCTTATCACCTGAATAGGGGAAGGAGAGTGGAGGTGGGCTTAAAAGCTCGTGAGTAACATGCTTATAACGAAAAACAAGCGAAAAATATTGAAATATTTATTTCCATTAAAAAAATCACATTGAAATCCATATAACACATATTTCCCAAATTCACGACTTATCAAGCAATTTATAAACATCATGAATCATGCATTCATCAAACTTGTCACAATAATAAACACATAATCACATTAAAATTGGTTTGAATGGATCCGTAATAAAACGTACTACACATTTTTCAAAAGGGTCCTGTGTAGCCATGAACAGAACGTACAATCGCAATCCCACAAAGTGGTCTTGCGTAACCGTGAACTTATGGAAGTCTATGAAGGAGCTCCATGTCACTAGCGGGTAGGCGGGAGAAGCCTTTAGACAAGTGCAGTTGATTGATAGAACAAACCACCATAAACCCACATAACATGTAATTCGTGACTTGAAAACCAATTGCCCAAATGGCACATTTTTGAAAACTTGTCTTTCATAAGCATGGCATATTTCATATGCATTTCTATCATCATTTCACAATTCATCATCAAAATTCATACACCAAAACATGTAGCAATTTCACAAATCATTCAAAAGCAATAAAAGCAAGATTTATGAAGTAATTGAAATCATTTTTCTTTCTTGATTTGGACAAAAACATCAATGCTCATTACTCAATTATAAACATAAAGCCCACCTTAAATTTCCTTGCTTAATACTTGCTCAAAGATGTCCCCTCCCTTACTCCTCTTTCCTTCCTTGATTTGTTGGCTCTAATGGAAGCTCTCATCTTCTTCCACCTTTTCCCTTCTTGAACATTCTTAAAATCACTCTTTAGGACCAAGAAAAATCAAAACCTAGCTTTTCTTCTTTTTCTATCCTCTTCCTCTCTTTTTCGTGCTTCTCTCTTCTCTCTCTTTCTAATTCATGTTCTTGGCTTCTTCCTATCCAAGCCCACTCTTTTCTTCTCCCTTATACCCTTAATGAGTCTTAATTGACCCTTTTGCCCTTCCTTCAAAGCCTTATAACCTTAGTGCTTAAGCGTTCTTCCCAAAATGCCCTCATACATATATACTCTTAAAAGACTACTTTATTTCAAATGAACCATATGATAAAATCCTACAATCATGTACATACTACTAACTCCAAAAATAATCCATCAAGACCACATAATTAACTAATCTTTCCATATTTACCCTTTTTTTGTCTTTATAACTAATACCTTATACTTCTAACTCCTTAACTAATGATTATGGAAAAATTGAAGGAATTTGATAATACTTCCTTCTAGAAAAATATTCTTCATTATCTTAAGTTTCTAATGACACCAAAATCATTCAATTTGGTTCGGAAATCTGAAAGTTATACCACAAAAACTTTCAAACTATTCTTATACCGAAACAATATTCTTAGAGACTGAATTAGAACTTAATTTTGTCAGATAATTTGTAGCACCATGCCTCTAGTTTACTCCAAATTAAAAATCATCTCATTTGGATAACTAGAGAAAAAGTTAGGGTTAAAACACTAAAGCATACTTAGTGATCATATTTTAAACTACATTTTCTAGCTTTTAACTTCCAACATTTCACAAACAATATTTCTTACTTTCAAGAAAAGTTTGGGGTCCAACAAGCTTTCTACTAGAGGTATGAACGGGACTTCACATTTGCGTGAGCTTTTGATCAAGTATTGCCCAAAGAAACATTTAAGGCTTGTTAGAGGCCAGAAAATATTATTAATTGGGAGTGGGACTAAGTCTGAAGGAAAAAACATTGCAAACCTACAAATTTAGCAAGGAATTCTCAAAAAGAGAGTTAGTTAATATGATTGTAGTGCACGAGTATCTTTGTCTATGGTTGATCACATTGGTTTCAGAAGGATTGTAGCGAGTTTAAATGATGAATTTAGGATGATATCTCGTAATACATTGAGAAATGATATCCTAAAAATGTTTCTAAGTGAAAAATCAAACTTGAAAAAAATGTTGGAGGATCATGGGTCTAGGATTGCTACCACTACATACATGTGGACAGCTTCCATCCAAAAGAAAGGATACATGGTTGTGACTGGACACTTCATTGATGGAAATTGTGTTCTAAGAAATCAAATTCTAAGGTAATTAATTTTTTTAGATTTAACATGTTTCCTTCCTTATTGACAATATCAAGTGTTGTTAAGATGTATACAAATAATTTGCTTAATCTTTATCTTGGTTACCATATATAGATATAGTAATTAGCATATTTAGCAATTAGTTCCTTTATACATGCTAAATATTAATTACTTAGAGAACCATTCTATGTTCTGTATTTAAGTTGTAATAATTTTTTATCATTTTATTTTATAGGTTTATATTTGTGCCATGCCCACATACAAAGGATACTCTATTGAAATTTTTAGAGGAGTGTTTGTATGAGTTTAGCCTAGAAACCAAGATTTATACTATGATTGTGGATAATTGTAAAACAAATGATACAATGATGAACCTTCTACATGAGAAGTTTGATGTCAATTCTCTTATATTAAATGGAAAATTTTTGCATATGTGATGTAGAACTCATATATTAAACTTGATTGTCAAGGATGGTTTGGATTTCATATGTGAAGGGTTAGAAAGAATTCGTGATTGTATTTTATTTTGGGCATCAACTCCTAAAAGGATAGAGAAGTTTGAGTATGCAGCCAAGTTTTTGAAAGTTTCATCTTCTAAAAAGTTAATTCTTAATTGTAAGACAAGGTTGAATTATACTTATTTGATGCTTGAGACAACTTTGCCTTACAAATGTGTTTTCAAGATTTTGGAACGTTTGAATAATCAACTTAAGTTTACTTTTCCTGGTGATGAAGATTGGAAGTTGGCAAACATTATTTGTGACAAATTGAGAGTATTTTATAAGGTAACAAAGCTTTTTTCTAATAGAAAATACCCCACTGTGAACTTGTTCTTTCGACATGTTCGTGAAATTAAGTTGAAGTTATTTAAGTGGATGTCATCTAATTGCGATATTGTTAGAACTATGGCACTAAATATGGTTGAAAACTACAATGAATATTGGTTTCATGTGAATGGAATACTAACTATTGCTTCTATTTTGGACCTAAGAAATAATATATATTGAGTTGAGCTCCATTTTAGTGACATTTATGGAAGTAAAGCTAATATTGAGATTGAGAGGTTAAAGAGCTTACTTTATGAACTATTGTTAGAATATGAGGACAAATATGCTTTGGACATAGGGAACTCTACAACATGTACTAATTCAGTTGTTCCATCATCTTCATGTGAGGTCACCCATCTTGGAAAACATAAAGCAGATTGTGGAGATAGCAATAATTTTTCCATGTATAAGAAATTAAAAAAAAGAAGGGTAAACTTAAGATTTGAACTGGACCATTATTTGGAGGACGATACAATGCCTGAAAATAACTATTTTGACATTTTGGCTTACTGGAAGCAAGAATTCAAGTATCGAACACTGAGGATGATTGCTCGAGATATTTTATCAATAACTGTTTCTATACTTGCTTCAGAAAGTGCATTTAGCATGGGTGGTAGGGTTCCTACTCCATATCACTTAAAACTTCATGCTAGTACTATTGAAGCATTGTTGTGCTTGCAAAATTGGATTCTTGGAGATTATTAAGGTAACATATATTTCCTTGTTAATATTTGCAACATTTGTATTTGAAACTTCTTACCTGTGCAATTTTCATATTGAATCTTCCTTATAGATTCCACTTTACAAAGTTCATATGCGATTACTTCGATCTTTGATGTGCTGATGCAAGCGAAAAGGAATCAGGTGAAGTTATTCATTTGATAATTCATTTTATTTCTCATCATTTATTCATTTTTACTTAAAATATTAAATTAACTTACAATTTGACTCTATTTGTTAACATATTCTATTTTCTTATAGGATGATAACAATGTAAATGATATGGAGATGGAGTTTTGAATGTTCATTTACATTGTTATAGATTTCACACAAAGACAATTTGTAGCTTTGGATATTTCTGTATTTGTTCTAGTTCTTGATTGTGAAAATTATATTTTGTCTTTACACTAGATATTATGATTTTTATTATTCCAATTTTATTGTTTTTTAAGACATACAAATCAAAATATTGACTTATTATTATTAAAATAATTTTGATTTGGAGTGTTCGCAAAATCTGCTCTTTATATTTTCTGTTTAGAAGTTATATTTTTATGTGCTATACAATCCAATGGATATCCAAAAACTCAAAAAATCCAACGGATTTGGATATGGGTAATAAATCGTAAAAACCGATGGATTTTAAATGGATAATAAATTGAGCCATAAAAAATGAATATGGATATAGGTAGAGTAATACCCGAACCAAACCCTATCCGTTGCCATCCCTACTTATACCCTTATAAATATACAATGTAGTCATCAAAGTTTGTAGGTCTCTGAACATGTTCTAATCTTTTTAAAGATATCTTCTATGACTACATCTGAATCTTCTTATGCTACTTGCTTAGTGGGTTCATCCTAAATGGTTAGTAAATGTTGGTCAACTATTAAAGGTAAAGTGATATGTATAGGGACAATGACTAGGTGTTCTCTAAATAGTATTTTTCCTAGGCCCTTGGCTTATAACATTGTCATCCTTAAAGGAGATAGACTAATTTGATGCAATAATTGTGGTGGTATGTGATGGAAATTAGAATTTAGACCATTTACGCACACGCAATAACCAATAAAATAATCATTAACAGTTTTAAGATCATGTTTCTTAGATTGCAAATTATAAAATCTCACTTCTTCTTTATAACTCCAAATATAAAAGTGACGTACTATAGGTTTCATATGACCATAACTCATAAAGAGTCTTGAGAGCATACTTATTGGATACTTGTGTTAGTCCTTAATGGCATCCAAAAGGAGGGTGAATTTGGGATGTAAAATTTTTAATTGAAAGATACTCACTCAATTTTGACGAACACCATTATAAATGATGAAAGTATGAAATAAAAATATGAATTGTAATAATGCACTTAAATAATAAAGTAAATAAGGTAAGAGAAATATAAACCGATTTATAGTGGTCGACAAAAAATCATTGCCTATTCTATTTCCAAGATTGTTCTTAGATTTTCACTATAATTCTTATTTCAAGGAAAAGAATAAGCTTTATACAATCTTTACTTAGTAAAAAGGAATCCTTTTACAATCTTCTTTCAAGCTAAGAGGAACCTTAGTGTCACATTAGACACCCCTAAATAAAATAACCAAAAACCCTAATGGAAGCTTACAACTCAAAGTAGCTTAGTTATCACTTTGATTATATAAAAAAAGTTCACTCATTCAAAACTAGTTGTTACTATAGTTAGTTGCTAAGCATTGGTCAACCAGTATATCATATTGGTCAAACAATATGAATTAAATGCATAGATTCAATAGTTTTTAAGACATTGTTTAACCATTTAAGCATATTAGTTCACCACTGTGTCTTTTAAAGGGATATTGACCACTCCACTACATTAGGCAACCAACATGTCAATAGACTTACTTATTACACTTCTAACTTACATTGGTTAACCACTAGCCTATATTGGTTGACCAATCTCTTCAAAAACATGTTTTTAATAATGTCAAATGCTTAAAATTAATTTGTTTCAAGAAATTATGATTAAAGAAAATTTTAAAAGGTTCCTAAAGAATGTTTGTATGATCAAGAGGTTTTTTAATTAAAATAAAATCTTTAATACTTTTGATGAATGAAAAGACTTAAACAATAAAGTGATATAAAACATTTATTTATGGTGAGTGATGCATGCTGAAGAAAAAAACCTAAAAATAAAACCTAACTATAAAACATTTATTTATGGTGAGTGATGCGTGCTGAAGAAAAAAACCTAAAAATAAAACCTAACTCTATATAACTAAATTAATAGTAGTGGTGAGTAGGGATCGTATTCACAAGAAATGTACGTATAGCTTTTGTAATGAAAAGAATTGATGTTTAGGAAATAATGGGGGGATTTGTTTAGGAAAGTAAAATTTATGAATGAGTTTGGAATTTGGTTTTTGGTTCAATCTTAGCCTACAAACAAATAAGCATACTTCATCGTCTTATTATTCTTATACAGCTTTGAAACTATTAATCATAGATTAATAATAAGCTTTGTTAACCTTGATTTTCTATTAGGTTGTGTTTAATAAAAATAAGCTCTTTGACTTAGCTATCAAACAACCTAGAATAAGCTTTCTACATTTAATAGGATGGTCATATTAAAAACTGAGAAAATAGATTAATCTAGGAAACAATCTCACAATCTCGTGTCATTTAACCCATATCATATTATCTTTAATGATTTATCACCATTAGTTTACCATAAATGAATTGAAAATGCAACTATTACATATTGTATTCCAAATTCTAACAATGGGTTCATACTTAAAAAATATATTGAGAACGAGAATATTAATCATTCATATATGAATACCTAAAACATTAAGCTAAGAAGATCCAAAGAAGTAAGGTTTCCACCTCCTTTCATGTTCCAAAAATGATTCATGCCTTCTTTGGCCACTCACTTGTCTAATCATATGAAATATTAGGTTTCTATGAAGATGCACATTTTGATGCACGATTGTGTATCCAACGATGCATCTCCAAAAGAGGCTACTTTTGAAATTATGCATAGTCATGCAAGTAGATACACAGTCGTGCATCTTGCAGGTTATGCTAAAACCTTCATTTTCTTACATTTTCTTATCACATCCTCACTCTAATCTATCTCCTTTTTATTCCACTAAAACAAATAAGTTTGAACATCAAGAGGATGGCTCAATGATTGTGTTTTTAACTCATTTTAGTTCATATGCTTCCAACTTATACCTAAAACCAAATGGAAACTAAAAATGAGTATCTTAAGCATTTCATAATATTAATTGCTAAGAATTAAGGAGTGAATGTATAAAAAATGAAGCACACATCAGTGAGCCTTTATAAACTAAAATAATTAAGTGAGATTACAATTAATATTATAAATAAGAAAATGATATTGATATGCCTTGATCTCCCTTTTTTCTTTACTTGATCTTCACTTTGTAAGCCATAAACTTCAACTTTCTTTTACCAACTACACAAAGTATGTTCTTAAGTTATGGATGATCTCTTCTTATTCTTATAAGGCTTCTTAATAAGATAGCAAACTCAATAGTCGAATTTATATTCTTTTATCGTAAAAGCATTGATTAGAATCTCCCTTGGTTTAACATTCTCCATCTTTTTTGATAATGACAAAATATTTATGAGATTAAATATCAATAATAAGATTAAGCGCGTAAGTAACCACCCATATCAAGATAATGAATAGCTCCCCTTTAATTTATGCATAAGAAATAAATCAATATTGAGAACAAAAGAGATCTCTAATTTTAAGTAAGTGATATCCAATAATAAGTAAAATGCAAAAGAGATCTAAAAACAAAATCATCACATATACAATAGGCACCCTCCTTTTCAATCTAACAACATAAAATTGCTCTCCCTCTTTTTAGAAACACAAATTATCTAGAGAGGAAATAGAGACTTGATCAACCTATATAAATCATTAAGTATATGCATTATGATGTCTCAAAAGGATTCAATTTCACCTGATAGTATGTTAAGCTAATACTCAATGGCTATCAAATGAGCATCAAGTGGAGACCAATGACATGGTCGTAAGTTAGTAGCCTCATCATCCATAGGGAACTTAATAGTGTGACTCAGGAGAGGCTCATCAAGACAATTGTCATATGGAGGGACCTTATGTATTGGTGAAGGCTACTAAGGTTAGTGTTGTCACCACTAGTGTGGCTAAGTCATTTAAATATCAATCAATTGGTAACCTACATGATAAATAGTAACAAAACTAAAAAGGAAATCAAAATCAACTTCATCGTTAGCTGGAGGAATGTAAAAATGCTAGAAGATGAGTCTAAGAACCAATGTATAAGGAGTGTTTTGTTCTTTTTTCTCATTTTGATGAAGATGCACCATATTGAGAAAAATAAAGAAACTGAGAGAAATAAACTCTCTAGTTATGAGGTTGGAGAGGAACTAGAGGTCATCAAGGCCTAGGAAAGTAAAGTGACTATTAGGAGAAACAAAGTTATACTTAATAAATAAATGATGAAATCAAGGAATACCATTGAAGCCATGAACATCTTTAAGTCTTCTAATGACCTATGTCTAACTACATAACTTAAAGATAATTTTGACCTTATTTATCATAGAACAAGGTCAGATATTGTATTTGGTATGATAATTATAATGGGCTACATTTTCAAGAATGAGAATGCCTAAGATCTCATTTATAAGATCATAAGTGTTATAAATATCAACATTATAGATTTTAGAGAAGATATATGTGTCACCTCGAATAACTTTAGGGCAAAGATTAATGTAAAACAACCTAATGTTGGTTAGGCATATAAGCAAGCTTTTCATTAGAAGGGATTCACACTTTGATCAACAAAATATTGGACAAGACTGTAAGCTTTAAATTATTCTAAACTAGTAGGGGAGATAAAATAGTTTTCATATAACTCTTAGGAAGCATAATTATGAAAATGACGAGAGTTAATATAAAAAAACCCCATCCTTATTAGTGGGAGGGGACATAAGAGGTGGAGGAGTTAGAAACCTCACTTGAGTCTTCCATAAAAGGTAGCAATTAGCTCTACCTTGAGTGGGTATGCTAGGTATGGGATTATAGTTCCCTATAATTCCTTCTATAGGGTAGAGGAAAGGCACAAGACAATGTGTTAGAGAGATAACTAAAAAGGGGTTAGAGAGATAACTAAAAATGGAAAAGAGTATAGGTATTAATGGTGTAGGGTCATATGCAGGAGAAAAAATCTTCCACAAATTCAATCCCACCAACTTCAATTTTTCAACCATCATAATAGGAAATGAGCAATCTCAAAGCCTAATGCAAGATACACCATGAGATATGTAGAATTGAATAGAAATTTAAGTTAAGAAATGTAAAAAATGATTAAAAACCATTGATTTTATTTACAAAAATGGGCATGCATATCATGAAATCAAAATTAAGAAATCTAACAAGCTTAATTTGATAAGTGTGACCTAGTATTATGCCTAATTAAAAAATATCCTATTTTCTTTAAGAATGTCTGGGTTGAAATTACTCAATTAGATTATTGAATGATAAGTTATATCTCAAAATCTTTCCTAATCGAATTAGGAAATCATCAATTTCATATAAAAATGCATATAATTGAATAATTTCAAAAAGGCCCAAATTTCAAATGCAAAATCCCAAATTTAGATAAATTTGGTATAGTAAAATCTAATTGAAAGTTAAAAAACTTTAAGAAATTCTTCAATTTCACTCATTAACCATCAATTTTAAACATAATGGAGGATAGGCAAAAAATGAAAATTTATCAATTCTAAAACCCTAACTTGCCCTAAATCCAATTGAATCAATCTACAGACCATTGTATGAAATTTAAAGCATAAAAGGATTCATAAACATGCATATAACACCAATTGATCAATACTTTGAAGAAAAATACACAGATATCCAGAAAAATCTCCAAAACAAATAGATTTGAGTTTTCCCTAAAAGGTCTTGGATGAATTAAGTTCATAAGACAATGGAGCTTAGGCTTTTGAATGTGTGGAAGCTCATTGGTATGGAGTATATTGCCTAAAGTTCACTAGAAAAGGAGGAGAGACAATAAAGAAGAGTGGAGCAATAATGGTAAAATGAATAAAGAAAAAGGATGAAGATGAAATGCTCCTAGAGGTTCTTCTTATGGTGGAAAAAAAAAAGAGAAGTTAAATGAGGAAGAATGCATAACAAAGGGCATGTTGTAGCAATATGGAGAGAATTTTAGGAGTTTCAGAAAAGTTTCTATGTTTGATATAAAAGATGATAGAGAGAGGCTGAAGTTTTATTTTAAAACAATGTTGTATCGGTCAACCAAAAATAGCTAGTGATCATCCAATAAAGTTGTAGGTTAATCAACATTATCAAGCCATGTTATAACAAACTTATTGGAATAAAAGTTTCTAAGGTAAAAGCCATATGGTCGACTATTAGAGGATATTAGTCAACTATTAAATGTAGGTGGTTAACCAGTACAAATGACCAAACTTACTGGAAAGAAAAAATCCAAGCGCAGGGAAATTAGCTTACCACAAAAGGACATTAATCGACCAATGTGACTATGTGGTCGAACTAACAAGCAATCAAACAACTAACAAACTTATTCGAAACTAAAGAGGTGGATTTTTTAGTACACTAATCAACCAAAATGAGGTATTGGTTAACAATTATGTCTTGATAAATTGAAAAACAATATTAAAACTCATATTAACATATTAAATAATGGAAATATTAATCAAGAAATATCATAAACATTAAAAGAGTCATCTGTCATATAGAGTTCCTATCAATTGTCCCTAATTCTGTTCTAATTATGCAAATCTATCCTCACTCATATGTTTAGTAAAAATATCAACCAATTAATGTTGTGTATATACGAATTCTAGCTCAATATCCTCATTTTGTATATGATCTATAGTAAAATGGTATTTAATTTCTATGCAATTGGTTATTTATAAGGAAAAATGACACTAGTATTTTCACATTTAATATGGATCTTCGTAAGGTTTATTCTGCGGTCTCTAAGTTGTTGTTTAAGCTATATAATTTGTACACAATAACTACCAACCGCTATATATTCGGCTTTTATGGTTGATAAGGTATCCTAGTTTTATTTCTTACTAAACCATGAGACTAATAGACCTCCCCAAACCTTGTGCCTTAGCAGGATTTATTGTAGCACCCCACTCTCACAAGACACGTACCCGACATCCTCCCGAATATTCAAGTACACACCCTATAAGGGTGTCAAGCTAGAGCAATCACATCACTAACTAATCATGACATCATCATTTAAAAGATAAATATCACACTATTTCATCATCATCATCATCATCACACCCAGCCTGAAATCTTGCAGTGAAGTGGGGTTTAGGGAGGTCATATAGTACGCAGCTTTACCACTACATAGTAAAGAGGCTATTTCTGGGAGACCCACATGTAGATGTGACATGCAAAATAATGATGTAGGACACAAAAGAAATAAGTGAAAAAGTAAAACCAGCACGCTGCATAATTAAGTACATACCTGATGTAAAACTCGATCTGTCAGTACCTTACACCTTGTAGAGACTGGCCCTTTTCGTTGCTAGGTGCACTAGGGGTCTTTATGGAGTGGCCCTGAGGATAATGACTATCCTATGGTTTAGGCGATCATTGCGAGAATCTTTCCCTAGCATTCGATTGAACTTCCTATGTGATACGTGTGTCGTTTACCCTTATTCTATCACGCCAGACTTTCCTACTTCTAGCAACTGCCTCAGTGAAGGCCAATTCTGACATGTCTTTCTTGATCACTTCCCTTTAGATCTTGTACGGCCTTCCCCTCCTCCCCTTATAGCCACTTAGGTCTATTAACTTACCGCACTGTATCGGAGCACCAAAAGGCATCCTGGGACAAAAAGAACAAAGTCCATAGAAGTGTTGAAAGGGGTTCTTTATCTTTCCTTCCAAAAACCAAAATTCCTCATTTCATTTATTAAACAATATGTACATTATAGCTTTACAAAAACATCCATATATGTACATTATCAAAAACTAATCAGAGTTTACATCTCTGTACATAGAATATGCTACATATATGAGGAATTACACAAAAATTTTATCTAGATCCTTCAGTCTCAGCTGACCTGTAGCACTCCACTCCCGCAAGACCCGAACCCGATATCGATGGTGATATCTGAGACCGCCCCCCACGAGGGTGGTGTGCTACGCACTGGATCAATCAAATTTGGTAACTATTTTTTTTCTTTACAGACGCACATGCGGAAAATCAATAATCAAATAGGCCATAAGCCCCTTTTTTTATCGTAATATGCCATTTACAAAATTCCCATATGGCCATTTGGCCCTTTCACAAATACAAACACTTGAGTCATTTCAAAATACAAT
>JANZLD010000005.1:17861324-17873882 GCA_026413575.1 Erythroxylum carthagenense | reverse complement strand
CACTGTACTGTTTTCATGAGAGAAATAAGAGAAACTCTCTTCTCTCTTCCATCTATGATAATTCGTTGGTTCTGACAGTATGATAATACGCAACCTTACTCCTACATAATAGAGATGCTGCAACTGAATATATATAATAATTATTGTATTTACCAAATTTTAATATGGTCTTACCACAGAATATGTAGTGACGGAGATCTTTTAAAGACTATTTTCTATCCTAACTAAATGTTATTTAAAATGAAATTAGTAAACACAAAATTGTATTGATTAATTAGATGTCCCAATCGTTTTAGCTGTAAATGACGGATGCTAGATGTTATGCGTATCGAGCTGTATAGTGTTATAGATAACACGTTAACTCTATGGTTTAGAGAGTATATTCTTAAGAACAAAACTGATAAGACCTGTAAAAACGGTGGAGCATGTGGATTCAGTTGAAGCAAAGAGAAGAACTTATCATAGATACGATGGAGCATGAGAACTAATGTGAAGAACCTTATCACAAATGATTATTATCGTATGATTCAGCTTAGAATAACAGGCATAACCAGATGAGCCCTCCTTTAGTTACATGAATCACATTGTAACTAGGTAGTTAATAGCATACAAACAAGACACAAGACCAGAGATTTTGGGAAGCTTATATTCGTTGGCAACCAAGTCGTAGCTCCATCTTCGAAGAAGAAAATTAGCAAGGCCGCTTGACTTGGTTTTTGCTGGGTTCTTTAATTTGTTTTCTCCTGTGTAGTTCCTTGTTTTTTTTCAGCAAATATTCTATTTAGGTCTTCAAACTTATTTTAAATGCACTTAAAAGTTTTTAATAATTGTTTTTACCAATTGAACATCAATTTTTGATATTAATGTCATTAAAATCCAAAATTAAAAAATAATTCGTTTTTCTTCGTGATAAACTTATGTTATTTTGATTAAAGGATTTAATTTTTTTACCCTTTTTCTTATAAAAAGCCCTTGTATGACAAGGGTTTTCCACTCCAAGGACAGCCTACCTCTATCACACATCCATTTTTGTTTTGTGTTCCACTTCATCCATGATCCATTCGCCTTCTTCAATATCTCATATACGGATATTGTATTTGCATATAATCCCATGACAATGCCTCTTCAGTTCACGAGTGGAGATGACGCATTTTGGTTTCATGGCAAGAGGAACCAACTTTTCAACTTAATACCTGACCTCAACTTAGTATTTAATATCCATTCAGTCATATTCTGAATGAAGTCAAAGACCTCAGATATTGTAAAATTGTTAAGTACAAGAAGTTAAGATCATATATATGTGGCGTATGCAAGGCACCTTGCGTGTATCATCAAACGGACAATTCCATAGCTAGAACAAAACTTCTGACGATTCTTTTTCACCAACCATAATATGTCATTTTCTTTGTTTAGTCATCAAACGGACAATTCCATAGCTAGAACCAAACTTCTGACGATTCATTTTCACCAACCATAATATGCCATTTTCTTTGTTTAGCCATGTAAAGATGAAGATGAAGTAGCATCATCCTACTAATGGTGTCCGAAAATTCATTAGTAAGATTTTGTTAAATATGCGATGGAACAGAAACACTATCTGTCCTTGGACCTTGAAAAATATCTTATTATATTAATTTCTGGCTAAATCATAAGTTCTACCTTATTTCCACTGTTTCAATTAACAAAAATAATAATAAGAGTACATTGTTAAATGCCAAAGTTCGAAGGGCATCAAAGGGATTCCATGATATGATTTATATTGTTATCCTCAGGTTCAACCGAGTGTTAGATGACGATTCCTCAAGTTAGACTGCATACTCAAAATTGCACAAGACGTCTTGTATTGATGGTCGATCAACCTCGTATCGAGTAAGGCACTTGTCAGTCGTTTCACCATGTATATTTTTGGAGAAGATGGATTCAATTTTCCAACTTTTTCTATAAAATTGTCATATAAGATAATATTTGTTGTCTTCACTACAAATCGATGAGTAATGGTTTGAGCTGCATCAATATGGATAACTCATCCAAACTTTTGACATCATTGCTTATCCTCTTAATCTCCGATCCATACGTAGTTGACTGTAATATTGAGTTATATATCTGGACTATCAGACACACACTGCGTAAATGCACAGAGATAATCTACATAAGTATAATGTCCACGTAATTTAGAATTAAGGAGTATATATATATATAGATATGTTATGTATAAATAAATGTTGTGTAATTTAAAATTTTGTGGGAAAAATAGAATTGAGTGATTGTGGATAAAATTTTGTCAAAGAGAAGAGCTAAAAATATAATAGTTGGAATATTTAGAATGAATTAATAAAATAAGTAAGTTAAAATTATAGATTTAAAAATAAAAGAATTTGCAAATATATATCAACCATGGAATTAAAAAGATAAATGTGAAATTTATATAGAGTAAAAGATAAAATAGTTTAGTAATTGTAAAGAATATTGTTAAATATTAAATTTTGTGAAAAAAAATTAATTTGTAAATATGAAAAAAAAATACTGTGATGGATAAGATAAACCTGCATGGCTTGTATTAACACAAGATTGGAAACATATACAAAACTTGGCACATTATCTTTGTTTTGTTTATCTCCTTTGTTTGTATTTCTTCAAGCCTATTTGACTTTAAGTTTTAGACTTATGATCACAAATAATTACAGTATAAAAGCTTTTTTTCATTTTATCTATGTTTGACTTTAAATTTTAGATGCATATTTTTATCTTTAAACCTTTAACTAAATCATAATTTAGTACAAAACAATTTCAAATAATTTAATTCAAATCAGTTTTAAATTATATATTTAAAATTGGTAGCAGCAAACACCTTTAAAGTAATTCATGTTTTAATTATACAAAAAATTGTCATTACTCAAATATAAAAAGGGAAATGGATTAAATTTCAAAGTAAAAGATTTAGGAAAGCACTAAATCATTTTTGGTTCTTATTATCCAGAATTCGAATTATTGTTCTAGCTCCTCGAACACTTTAGAAACCACACCATATTATCAAAAGGTCGGTAAAGAGAGGAACTAAGATGGTAATTCATGCTTTTTATAATTTCATCATATGATAAAACACGATAAACATACATATTTATAATTTCATCCACTTCTTGCGTGGATAACTCATTTATATCTCGAATATGTAAAATCATAAATTAAAATTTTCATTTTTGATCAATTACAGGAGTAAAAAGGTAGAAAGAAGGTTATATACATAATTATATTAATGTTATTCAACCATGTTTAGTAGTAAGGATTTCTCCTCTCCCAAAAGAAGTTGTGACAAAGCTAAAAAGGGAAGCAATTGAATTCAAAGTGGATTGTATAACACACTGATATAATGATTTCACTTACAAAAAAATTTATGTTTCCCTATTGTTCATCTTCTTTAAACACCTACTTAAGAATAAACCATGAATGACATCATATAGCTTTCCATTGAGAGACAAAACATAATGTTCTGCGACTCTCAATTAATCTTAATCTATACTGGGTTCAAAATTTTTAAATAGACAAAAGTACACATAAAACAACAATATGATAAATCCTTCAGTACTAACTGTATCAGTGTCTTCAAAAACCGTCCAAGCAAACTTTGCCATGGGACGTTTTTCATATTAAGGGTCATTTGATCTTGCCAACTACTGTATTTAATTTCACAAAAAAAGAAAAGGAAAAGAAACTTGAGAATTGTAAAGGAAAAAACAAACAGAATCAAAAAAGAAACATAAGATGCTATAAGCTTAACATGCAAACTATAAAGGATTACATAGAAACAACATTAATTATCAACAAATTACTTATGAATTAGAGTAGGATGAAAACAAAATAGGTTTTCAACTTCAGAACACACTCTAGGTCTGCAAAGGGATATTGAGATTTATGCCCATGAGAAAGCAACTCCATTTGCATGATAGAGTGGATATTAAGAAGGCAATAAATCACATGGGTGGATTTAGAAGGATTGCATCTTTGGCAAATCTCTCCCTTGCTTTTAAACATCAAAAACCTAAGGGATACTAGGACAACCTTGAGAATTTGCAAGATGAGGTACAATCCTCCTCCTCCTTCTCCTTTTTATTCACTCATTCATTATATTAAAGAGACTCTATAAACCATTTTTATAAAGAAGAATTGGGATTATTATATAGATTAGCAAATTCTAGAGGAGTTAGGGAATTAATCCTACATATATTCCAAGTAGAAAATCCTTCGAACGTGCAGGTACATTAAAATAAAAATGCATAACTTTCTATTATTATAACTCTTGCATGTAATCTTTGATTATTAAGACTTTGTATTATTATTATAGTAGTGTATAATACTTGCATGTAATGCAGGGTGTTACGACATCATGCGAGCACTAAAGAAATGGGGAGGACTTCATGAAGTTTCTCAACTTCTGGCTCTGAAGCTCAGACATCCTAATAGATAGTTCAATGTCGCTGTCCAAGACAAGAAAGAACAATAACAAAAAAATGCAATGATTAAATTATCAACCATGTAGTTTGATCGTAATAAAATAACTCACAACACAGAGATGTTATATTTGCCTATGGTTATTAGATACACATCTATAACAAACTCAACTGCAAGAATCCTACCTTAATCAATCTACTCAAAGTAGTTTAATTCAACCTAAAAATAAATAGTTTTAGCTCTAAAAAACATTAGAGAAAGTATATGCAAATGTCCAAAAAAAGAAAAGAAACCGTTAGAAACTCATTTCTTTTAAATATGAGAGTTTATCCCTATGAAAAAAGGTGGCACAACTATTAATCGTATGAGCTTTCCCATTCTAAACCTGCTATCACCAACATGTGTTGGTAGAATATATATATGATATGTATAGATACCAATTAATAAATGTTATCAAATAATCTCAGTGTTTTTTCTTTTGTATAAAGCTTGATAACTATGTTTGTCCAGTAGCATCTGTAGCATTTTTTCCTTCCTCTTTCTTTCCTTGATCTTCAGCTACTCCCTAAATCATTTCCTTAAAGGTTTTACAATCTAAAAAAATGTAAGAAATGAACCTTGCAATGAGAAATATTAGAAAAGAGCTATATGAGATATAGAGGCAAAAAGCATGCGACTTAGAAAAATCCTTAGCATAAGGTTCAGTACTATAGATGATATGCCTTTAATCTCATTTTAGAACATGATTTGACAAATTGAAGTCGATAAGACAAATAAACACAAAAGAAATATGTGACACTTGTTATGGTTCCCATAAGCCCCACATAATAACCGTGCAAATAGGTTTTAATGAATGTTCCACTGCTACTTTCTCTCATTTCCTTAACGCATGGCAAGTGATGATACCATTTTTGTTAAAATTGTTACACCTTATGTACGTTAGGGAAGTATATTCAACAACAATTTGAGGATAGAACAAAGATCTAGAAAATTTCATTGAATAAAAGCCGAAGAAATCATAGGAAAAAGTGAAAAAGAACCCTATGCAGCATGACCATACAGAGATACTAGTAGACATAGAAACTATGAAAGTGAAGGATATACTCTCAATAGAAGCAAATCTGCTGTAGAAAAGCTTATTATTCAATTCCCCATCAACAAAATCAATCGCATGCCACATGCATGATTTACCATTTGCATGATGCATTTACATTAAAACTGAAATATGCATAGACAAACATTGAGTGTATAATACAACGAAGTGCGGAATAAAAAATTGAAAAAAAAAGAAGAGAAATTGGTCACATTGATTTGTAATTTGAATCATCATAATAGTTTCGATTATCTTGAATGCACAAGATTAAGCATTAAAAAATACAAAAACAAATGAGATCAAATATAACATAGTTAAATTGTTAAAACAAATAGAAAAGACAAACTAAAACAAAAAAGAAAAACCTCAAAACTTACATGAGCTTCATATTGACTGGCCTTCATTTGCTTTTTAATTTAAGCGTAATACTCAAGTGGATGTATATTTTCTATCAAGATTTTCAAGTGTATATCAGTAGATACAAATATCAACAAATATTCTAACACAGATATGCACTTTCCACTAACATAATTGTATGCCCACAAATGCACAAATAAATTTTCATACCTCATACAGATATAATACTAAAAGACGCATAAACAAATAAGGCATCAAACCAAAAACATTCGATGCCTTATTTGTTTACTAGATGTAATAGGTCATAGGTTAGTCATACTAGATGTAATAAGGCATCAAACCAAAAACATTTAGATGTAATAATTGTATGCCCACAAAGGCATCAAACCTCATAGCAATGTAATAGGTCATAGGTTAGTCATAGGCATCAAACCAAAAACATGCATATTGAGACTAATTAAATAAAGAGTATTAATGAATGGTGTAAATCAGATGAAAAATTGTTACAACTTTTGGAGCATAATCCTCTTTAACATTCGATCTAAAAATTCCAATCGCATGGACATGACGTAACTAATGCCCTATACATTTCAATTGAACATATGAAAAGAAAATTCCTATACATTTCAATTGAACATATGAACAGGAAACAATTTCCTTCTTCATCAAGCAAATTAGAACTATCTGTCTCATAGAACTCTCTGTAGATGCATTGAAACGTTAGTGTTTGTCTACTAACATCGCCTGCCAAATAATGTCTCATATGAGTACAATATTGAAACATCCAAAACTGTATCCACTTACCAAATAAAAAATGATTCTTACCTCTCTCTTTTTTCTTTATCAAGAAGAGTGTTGATGAGCTTCCTTCAGCCAAAAGCCTAGCCATTATTGACATTTTTCATTTCTAAGCGAGCATAACATATGTCTTGAGCACTGATTATTGCTACTAATTGTATATCTACCTACACACTGAACAAAATAAATTATAACAGTCAGAACTCTTAACACCATTTAAAAGTAAACTACATTGCCACTTTAATCACCCAAAATGAGCAACCACCAAAGCTAAAAATTAATACTACCAACAACAAACAAAACACAAAGAATCAAAATATATACGATTAGACCTTGAAGTTAGGAAGAAATAGAGGTCACTGCAACAAAATCACAAAGGTTACGAAAATATATACGATTAAATCTAGAAGTTAGTAAGAAGTAGAAGTCAATGGCGACAAAATCAAAGAGGTTTCATTATGAGAAACGATTATCATGCAATCCAACTCAAATGATCATTCATTATTTCAAAAAAAATCGAGTTGAGAGTAAGAGGAGATTTGGTAGAGAAGAAAAAAGAAAAAGCTTTAAAGAGAAAGATGTAATAGTTACTAAGGATATTCTAGAGGAATTGAGAGATGATAAAGAAGCCTATATCAATAAATAACTTTATTTATTGACAAAGAAGAAAAACAGAGAAGTAGGAAGAGAACGTCAAAAAAAAATAACGATAATCACACTATTTAAATGACAGGCATGACCTTAGTAATACTTAATAATTGTAAATATTTTAATGATATTTAATTTAAAAAATTAAAAAGAAAATATATGTGTCACAAGGAATTAATTAGATTTTAATTAATTAATTATATTTTAAATGATTAATCAATTACTTAATCATTTAGTTAATTAATTAATATTTTAATTAATTAATTAATTATATTTTATATATGTGTTAAATATATTTTAATTAATTATTTATTTATTTTTAATTAAACAATTAATTAATTATATTTTAATTAATTAATTAATTATATTTTAATTCAATTTAATAAAAAAGTTTAAATAAAAAATATATATTACAGGTGTGACACCTCTCATGTGAGTATTATTATTATTATTATTATTATTAATCACAGCTGTTATTTGTTGAGTCACAATGGTGCATCAAATGCATGGGTTATGACTAACAAGTCACAACCATGACTACAGTAATAACGTAAAGAATCAGAATCGTTGGATGAAACGGACGATTGTCCTTGGTAGATGGTAAGTAGAAACATATGTCTTGCTTCAGTTGGTTTGTTGTCACTTTGTTCTATACTATGTCAGCCTATGTTTTAAAATCCAGACCGGTCATCGAACCGGTGGCATTATTGGTCACTGGTTTGATCGGTTCGACTGGTTCAACCACTGGTCGAACCGGTGTGATGTAATAATTATGCAATAATTATATTTAATTATATATAATATTTTAAAAAATCAAAAAATTCAAAAAATAAAAAATAATTGTCAGACCGGTCCGATCCGATCAGTCCGACCGGTCAATTGACCTGTTTTGACCGGTTCAGACTGGGTCAATTTATGACCGGTTTTAAAGTATCAACCGGATCGGAACACCGACGAATCACCGGGCGAACTGGACCTTAAAACATAGATGTCAGCTATCTAATTGTTCTCTGTCTCATTCATTGGATGACTAAGATCCGTGAAACAGAGTGGGAACGTACCAAACGAACAGAAGATTTGATTCCCCATTACTTTATTGACTTCTACTTGGGACAATAAACCCTTAAGTGGGGATATCCATATACACGTGTGTATGTGCCTAAATGTCCCTGTTACAAGAATTGGACTTCTACAATGTGAATGTGTTTGAGGGAAATTTGGGAGGAAAAAGCATGAATTAACAGAGAAAATCAAAATTTAAAAAATAGATGTTGAAATTTGAGGCCACAATTTAAAATTACTTTAAAGAAAATTTTAATTCCTTCGTTCATTTACTTTAAACTAAAGGAAACTTTTAAGTTTTCTTTTTCCTTTTATTTGCTTACTGGATCTAGCACTACTTTATAAGTATGTTTTGAAATTTCTGTTGAATTTGCCTTTTATATTATTATGTTTTAGTTGATATATTTTACATTTTTACTTCTTAGTTTGCATTGTTAAGGTTTTTTGAAAAGGTTTAATTCTTCATGTCATCCCACATCATAAGGTTCAATTCTTCATGCTGTCCCACAATTGCTGATATTCTTCTCGAGTTTAACCGGTCGATTTTTGTAGTTTTTGGTTGAATCAGGTCAATTAAACTCGTAGGGTACTAACATGGAAAACACACTTTGTCAAAATGTCACACACAATTTCATTATTAAAAGCGACCTTTAAATATTTTTATAGCTAACCTACTAACGCAATTAAAACTATTAATAATAGAAAATCATTACAATCATTTCTGAAATCATTCTTCAACAAAAATGAGATTATTTGTTTTTTTGGAACAATTATCTAATCATTAGTCTTTTCCCTTACAAAAGAAATTCATCATTTCTCAATAAAATTAGATGAAGTCACAAAAAGAAACAAGCACACCTGGGTCAAGTTTCATTAATGTATAGGACAATAGAAATAGTACATATTATCTGCGTTCAATTTTTGGAGGAACTCACTTTTCGACGTTACACAAAGTTATTGGTACAGATCATAATTTATAATTTAACAACAAAGGTTTTAATAGGTCGATGGCCCGACGTCCAGGCGGTGGTTAGCCAATATTGACGAAAATTTCACCAACTACCATTATTTTAGAGGGGTCCAAGTCCAACATCAACCTACTGATGTACACCTTACACCACGACTTTTCAACCTAAATGCGCCACCTGCTCCAAGACTTCTGCGAACAAAATCTTGCAAAACTTTTCACAAATTATATTAATTTAATACAATTCGTATTAAATAACAAACGCAAATTTGTTTTTTTTTTTATTTTCATTAATTATTAAAAATAAGATTTAGCCATTCGCATTCCATAATTAACCTAACCACAATCAGTCTCTTGCAAAACTTTCTACACAAAGATAATACATTCTATTGAATTAAAATTAAAATTGAAATTACGTGTTTTTCTAATACACACACGTCTATATTTAGTACCACACCACGTAGCCAGTTCTAAGCTTCACAAGTTCTTTTGTTTTTCACACTTCGTTACATTTGGTGCTTCTTTATTACACAAACAAGCTTCTCTTTTTAAATCACATATATCTTGTCTTTTTTTCTTATTTCTCTCTTTAATAATTTTTTTCACTGTATTCTGCATCATACTTATCTTGTCTTATTTGCATGCAGATCTATCAAAAATAATCTTTCTATTATGTAAGAGTAAGGCTGCCTACTATCAGATCTCTTCAGATCCCATTTTAATGCGAAACTTTAGACTGAGTGATGATGATGAAGAAGAAGATGGCACACGTCCATATAAGTGTGTGATTAAGTTAAAAGGCTTCCTTATCCAAAGGCAAATGCAGGTATGAAAAGAGAAGCTGTGTTTAGTAGGTTTAAAATTTAACGTTTAAATATTATTTTAAACATATTATTATTCATTAAATAGACTAATTATTACAAGTTTCAACCGCAATATTAAACAAATTTGAAAAAAGCTGAACAGTCAAACATTTCTCCCTAGCACGTAGAAATAATTCAAACAAGTGTACCCCTAACATTCCCATCATCATATAATTAGGATTTCAAGTCAAATGGAAAATATAGATGTAACGTTCTAGATGTTTAAACAAAAAGTTTGGAACGATTCTCACTTATTCATCTTATATCAAGCTACTCTTTCTGACCACAGCGTCGCTTTTCGAACTTGTTTTGCTACATTGTTGGTCAGGCTCGACCCCAATTCTTCGGGTTTTGGCCCACCTGTCTTGCTCAACACATGAAGTCAATGAGTGGGTCCTAAATAGCTCCTTCTGACGATTAAAATTAATTATATCTTTGTGCCATGTTCTAATTTTAAGCGCTTATGTTATCATAACTTTATGGCATACTAAAATTTGAAAATTATTAACATAAAAATTTTTACATTCCCAATAAAATAAATTTTATTCAGAGATAACTTCATAATAAAATTAGAGTTAATGATTTTTCATAAAGACTTATTTATGTTAGAACTTAGAACAAAACAAAATTTTAAGAGATACATTATAGAAATTGAAAGGTTTATTTATCGACAAACAAAGAAAAAAAGGTTTAAAACTTATTATAGTATTTACCTTTTGGAAAAGACATGAGCCGATATAGTCAAGCACCTTCTAGTCGGAACGTTAGGTCGAAGGAGACTATTAAAGGTTCATAACTAAGAATAACATGTGCTAATATCTATGAATGACACTGTAACATTTCCCAAATCAGCTGAAAATTCAATCATTTAATGAAATGACCATACACGTAGGGGCATCATTACAGATTGATTTCTTTGCTAAGTTGTTTTATAAAGCATTTTTTAATCTCCCCAAGATCCCATTATATTATATAAACCCTAATCCCTCGTAAACACTCGAAACAATAACTGAACAAAGACACACGCAGGTGAAGTGATGGAGCTCCACATCTTCCTCCTGTGTCTTCCACTCCTCCTTCTTCTCAAGCCATTCCTCTGGCGAAGAACCACCGCCAACCTCCCTCCGGGACCCAGGGGTCTCCCCATCCTAGGCTCTCTCCTTCAACTTGGACCTCGACCCAATCAGTCCCTTTACCACTTAGCCAAAATCTATGGTCCTCTCATGAGTCTCCGTCTTGGCTCCATAACCACCGTTGTTGCCTCTTCCCCTGAAACAGCCAAAGAACTCCTTCACAGCCACGACCAGACTTTCTCCGACCGTACCGTTCCCGACGCCGTGTTCTCTCAGCCCAACCCGGAGGGCACCGTGGCATGGATCCCAGGCAACCGCCAGTGGAAGAACCGGAGACGTATATGCAGCACACAGATGTTCACAGAACAACGTCTTAACTCTCAACAGAACCTCCGCCACCAAAAAGTTCAACAACTTGTAGAACACCTCAGGAAACGGTCTGCTCAAGGAATCCCAGTTGACATAGGACCAGTTGCGTTTGCTACTGCACTTAACTTGATATCAACCACCATTTTTTCAATAGACATGGTGGACCCAGAATTTGAAAAAGCTCAAGAGTTCCAAGACGTTGTGTGGACGATAATGGAAGGCGCCGGTAAGCCTAACCTATCAGACTATTTTCCCATTCTGAAAAGGTTTGATTTGCAAGGTGTGAGGAAACATATAAGGCCTGCTTACCAGAGGCTTCATGAGATATTTGATGAAATTATCGATGAGCGTTTGGCATCTAAAGCGAGACTTGGAGATTTTTTGGATGTTCTTATTAATCAAGACGGTCCTGATTCCGACAGGAAACTGATCAAGCCTTTAATTGTGGTACGTAACTAAGTTCATCTTTTAACAGTTTTAGATATTGGCACTTAGATTATAGCTCAAAAATTTAAGATTATTAAATTTTTGTAACACTAATATTTATTTAAATCAGAAAATAGTAAGATTTAGGAGGATTACATAACAATAACTCCATAGTTGTTTGGGTTTTTCCATGCATGTTTATATAGTCTTTAACCAGAAAGCTATGAGTTTTTATTTTCTTAATTTTGTATTGTTAGTTTAAGTTTAATTTGTTAAAGAAGTTTAAAATTTCTATTTCAATATTTAAAACTGAAATTAATTATAAAAATAAATAATCATATATAATTCTTATTAGCAGTTGGTATTATTATTTTATTTAATTAATAATAAATTCTTATTAGGAGTGCGAATCTACTGCCATCTTCAAGGGAACTGCTCGTGGGGACACGATCAAGT
>JANZLD010000005.1:17832232-17849542 GCA_026413575.1 Erythroxylum carthagenense | reverse complement strand
TCTTACGATCATATTCGAAGTCAGATTCTAGCCCAAGATCCTCCTCCATCTGCGAGCAAGGCTTATTCACTTGTACTTCGAGTTGAAAAACAGAGGCAGGTGCATATGTTACATGAGGATGCTAGTGTTGTAGCTATGTTAGTGAAAGATGGTAGAAATAATAGAAACGGAACTTCTGAAGGAGATCACGTGAGTAAAACTAGTTTCAGAAAGAAAGATGTTAAGCGTAAAGAAGATAAGCATTGTGATTATTGTTTCTTGGATGGTCATGAGCGGGAAACTTGTTTTAAGTTGCATGGCTATCCTGACTGGTATGCGGAGTTAAAGAATAAGCGAGCTGGTGTTGGAAAAGGACAGCAGAAAATTAAGTCTGTGCATATGGTTGACGCAGTCGAGAAGGAATTGACAAAGGGGTATGATATGGCGACTGGGTCACCATCGTTATCATCTTTAATTCAGCAGGAACTTGCACGACTATTGAAGGGGAAGTCTACTGAAGAATCTCATCTTTTAAACATGATACAAACGGAATTTGCAGGTATGTCTCACTTAAATCCTGCTATTAAGTCTGTCCCAGTTTTTGCGAATTGGATTGTAGATTCCGGTGCTACTTCACATATATGTGTTGACAAACGTTTGTTTCGGTCATTGGTGCCTGTAGACAAGGTCACAAAACTATTTTTACCTAATGGGGAGGTGAATGATGTTCAATATAGAGGTGTTGTAGTTTTGAATGGAAAGATAACCTTGAAATCAGTTCTTTATGTACCCACTTTCAGTCATAATCTCGTATCAGTAAGCAAGTTAGCCAGCCAGTCATCATTCAATGCTTTATTCTATTCTGAACATTGGCTATTACAGGACCAGAAGACTAACCAGACGGTAGCTAAGGGCAAAGTTTACCAAAGTTTATATTTTCTGGACAACAACTCTTTTTTGTGTAACCCATCACTTTGTAATTTTGACCATGTTACTCCCGAAGGGGAACAAGTTTGCAATGTTAATAGTAGACTTGCTCATAAAACGTTATGGCACACAAGGTTAGGCCATCCCTCTGATATTGTACTGAGACATATTGATGACTGTAATCGGTTTGTGAATAACTCGAAATTTTCATGTGAAGTTTGTCCTCTTTCAAAGCAAGCTAGGACTGTATTTCCGGTTAGTTCTACCCGAGTTGATAAACTCTTTGAATTGCTACATGTTGACATTTGGGGACCTTATAAAGAGGTTTCTATTTGTGGGGCACATTATTTTTTGACAATTGTTGATGATCATAGTCGTTGTACTTGGATTTTCTTGATGAAGCATAAGACACAGGTTAGTTATCTTCTGGATCGATTTTTGCTATACATCTAACGTCAGTATGATGGTCACATAAAAATTGAGCGGACTGATAATGGTTCAGAATTTTTGGGTAAAGATACACAAGATGTGTTTAATAACAGAGGGATTCTTCATCAGCGAACATGTGTGTACACTCCACAACAGAATGGTGTTGTGGAGAGGAAACATCGTCATTTACTACAAGTGGCACGAGCCCTTTTGTTCCAGTCTGGTCTTCCAACGAAATTTTGGAGCCATAGTATTTTGCATGCTGCTTTTCTAATCAATAGGTTGCCTAGTAAATTGCTTGATTGGAAGTCACCTTACGAGTTGTTATTTGGGCATTCCCCTAGTTATACTGATTTGAGGTGTTTTGGATGTTTGTGCTTTGCTGTTGATACTCAACCCCGCAAGGATAAGTTGGCACCACGTTCTTTTCGGAGTATTTATCTTGGTCATTCTTCTGGCCAGAAGGGATACAAGTTGTATGATTTACAGACTGAACGTGTTTTTGTGTCTAGAGATGTGTCTTTCTTTGAATCTGTGTATCCTTTTAAACAGTCACCAGATAATTTTCCATCTACCAGTGGTTGTACTACATTGCCGTCCCTCGTGCCTCTTGATTCTTCCTTCCTGCCTTCTTCTGATGATTTGGTTTCGAATGGTACATATAATACTTCTTTGTTAGAACCCCGTGATACTTCGCTGGCTCAAGTTGATGCTCCATTTGATGTTTCTGTTCCTACTGTCCCTACTCGGCGTAGTGCACGCATGAGACAACCGCCCATTTGGTTACGTGATTTTGTTTCGCACGTAAGATTTACTTCACCCTCTGAGCATTGTTTTTATATGCAGCGTAGTTCTTCTCATACCCCTCCTACATTTCCCTTTACTATACACCCTGGTTTTAGTTCTTCCTATATTGATTTTTTGGCCAATGTATCTAGTTTTACTGAACCTACGTCCTATTTGCACGCTCGTCAAGATCCTAATTGGGTTCAGGCTATGCAATCTGAATTGGATGCTCTTGAAAGTAATGACACTTGGGTTATTACCACATTACCCGAAGGAAAGAAAGCCATTGGTTCTAAATGGGTCTACAAAGTTAAGTTGAAGCCTAACGGTGAGATTGATAGGTTTAAGGCTCGGCTAGTGGCAAAGGGGTATAACCAAGTTGAAGGGATTGATTACACCGATAGTTTTTCACCGGTAGCCAAGGTTGTCACAGTAAGGATTTTGTTTGCTCTTGTTGCTGCTAAGGAGTGGTCTTTACATCAACTCGATATTAATAATGCGTTCCTCCATGGGTTTTTGGATGAGGAAGTTTACATGCTTCCACCTGAGAGGTATTTCAAGGCCGCACCGCATGAGGTTTGTAGGTTGAAAAAGTCGCTATACGGCCTTAAGCAGGCTTCTCGCCAATGGAATGCTGAGTTGACTCACAGGCTTTGACGTTATGGCTTTTCTCAGTCTCAACACGATCACTGTCTCTTTACTTTTCGGACTGCTACTTGTTTTTTGCTTATCCTAGTTTATGTGGATGATATGCTTTTAACAGGTGATTTCGAGGAAGAGATTCAGAAGGTGAAAACTTTTTTAGATAAGGCTTTCACTATTAAGGATCTGTGTCATGCGAAGTATTTCTTGGGTCTTGAGATCGCGCGTTCGACTCACGATATGTATATTAACCAGCGTAAGTATGTGTTGGATTTGGTTCAATCCGCCGGTTTATTGGGTTGTAAACCGGTGTCCACTCCTTTACAAAAGGGTTTACATTTAGCCGCATCCGATGGTTCCCCTCTTGCTGATCCTCACCCATATCGACAGCTGGTTGGACGATTGTTGTATTTAGGGTATACGCGGCCGGACATAACGTTTGCTGTTCATCAGCTTAGTCAATTTGTTCATGCGCCGACGGAGGTTCATTGGCAGGCGGCTCTCTATGTTTTGCGTTATCTGAAGGGATGTCCATCACTAGGTTTATTTTATCCTGCTAATCAATCATTTGTTCTTCAAGCGTTTTGCGATGCGGATTGGGGGGCTTGCCGTGATACTCGCCAATCAGTGTCTGGGTTTTGTGTTTTTCTGGGCTCTTCGTTAATTTCATGGAAGTCTAAAAAGCAGGCTACTATGTCCAAGTCTTCGGCGAAGGCGGAGTATCGAAGCATGAGTTCGGTGGTTTGTGAGCTTCTTTGGGTTTCTTATATTTTGCGGGATTTTCAGATCTACATTTCTCTTCCTATTTCTGTGTTCTGTGATAACCAGGCGGCGCTTCACATTGCTGCCAATCCGGTATTCCATTAGCGGACGAAGCATTTGGACATCGATTGCCATATCGTTCGCGAGCAGATGAAACAGGGGTTTCTCTCCTTACTTCATACATCTTCGTCTACACAGATTGCCGACATTTTTACTAAGTCCCTTTCTGCTCCTGCTTTCCATAAGTTTCTGGACAAGTTGGGCTTGCGTGATTTCTTACACGCTCCAACTTGAGGGGGGGATGAAGGAATTATTTAATTACTGTTAGTAGTTTTGGGTTAAACTCGTTATCGTTACTGTTAATTGTATAGTTAGTTCGTTAGTTGGTTAGAGAGCGGTTTCTTTTGTTAAGCAATGTATATAAGACTTTTCTTGCTAGTTAATGAAGATTTAGAGAAAGGTTTCTGCATTCTCTGTTTCGTCATACAATTAGAATTCGTTCAGTATCCTCCCATGTGTCAGATGATGTATTTTCAATACGTATTGATGGGCCTTGTTTAATCAACTATGATTTTGGCATATGGAGAGCTACTTAATTGTTTGATCATTTCAAACTATTTATAATCATATTTGATATTTACCTTAAGATTGAACCCAATATGTTATGTTTTAAAACGTTTCTATGTTTTGCTCGAGTGGCTAAGAAATTGAGAGACGAAAAGACGAAACCTCTATGAAACTATTTTATGTTATCTAAAATTTTTTACAAGATTAGATTCAATGATTGAGTAGAGCAAGAAAGTTTCGAGTTATATTTATTGTACTTACTAGTCCTTGAATTAAATTTTATAATTTAGAAGAATTAAATCATTAAATTAAAATATATTTTTATATTTAAATATTTTTAAGCATAAAAATATTTCTATGTTAATTTTATGTTATTAAAAAAACAATTTCTACTAATTGCTATTATATCTAAAAATTATTTTTATGCTAATTTTAACAGATAAAATTATTAAAAAGCTTTTTTAGTCTTAGTTATAAGATAAGACTAATTTTATTAAGAGATTATATTTTCATATAATTAAAAATAAATTTTATGCTCATTAACTACTACATTTTTTCAGTTTAGTTTTTAACATTAATTTATATTTAAATTTTTTATTTTTAACATAGGCAAATAAGTTCTAATTTATTTAATTTTGACTAACTGACTAAAGTAAATTAAAACGTAAGTATAAAATTGGGATTGAACCAATAATGTCCTATTATAGTTCAAAAGTGTAATTGTTTTGTGGGAATACATTCATAGTAAGAAAGAAAAATAACTTTTAAAAGGATTTTAATAGCCTATTTTAAAGGTATACTAAGAAAAATCAAATGACTTTCATTAAACGTATTTAAAAATTCAATCAATTGTTGTCAATTAGCAACATTTAAGCAAACAAGTTGATGTTACATTCCCAGTGTAGTTCCTTTTTTTTTTTTTTGCATATCCTAACACCACTTGCCATGAAATGAATTTGCAAATTATTTTCAAACAATAAACTAATGTTTTCATGTAAAATTCAGAAACTGTTAATTCCAAGTTATTGGTATACATAATTCCAAAAAATGTTAACATAATCAATTAAATTCACGTAAGTTGATACCAAATAATAGGGAAAGACTATATAACAATAAGCATACACAAGTAACCATACATGACTTCTAATCTAACCGGAGAACTATGGATAATTTGAATGATCACAAAAAATAGTGTTTTAATATATTTAGGATGAATCAAAATACATTTTGTTAATTATGTATGGTTTTGAAAAACAATTATGATTTAATGTCAATTGTGCATAGTTTTAGAAACATCTTTTTTTTAAAGTCATGTTCTCGTAAATCATTTTATGTATAAACAAGTAATATTAAACAGTTAATTTTATCAAATATCTTTAAATAAATTGTTGATCTTATCCGTTGGTCAAATCAACTATATTAACCCCTGTCAGTTAACAACTAATGCAATTTGTAGATTGTTAAACAGGGTCATAATTTTTTTTTAATTTTTCAAAAAAGAATCCCTTGAAGTTGCAATTCATCTAGGGTAAAAAATTTACATGTCTACAAATTCAGTTTTCCAACAAAGACCGGAAACCATGAGGTTGGTCTAGGCTTGCAATAATCACTTTCCGATTATTATAAGCTGTAAGCATCTCATGTAGGCTTTTAAATACGATTGTGTAAAACACTACAAAGTTACAACTAATATATATAGTTTTTAAGAAAATGGTAATAAATTACAAACTTCGCCATAAAGAGTTATTCAAGTGCTTCCCAGGATGAAAATATCCCTAGTACATGCCCAAGTTCAACCTTTCTAGAAGTTGGAAGAATTACAAACTACATATTTCATAATCTATTAAAATAATAAATATTGAGAAATTTGGATTTATTAAGTTAATATAGCATTTGGTATATAGAAGGATCTTATTGTTGAATTGTTCCTTGGTTAGGCTTCTTTCCTAAAAAATGCGAGCATTTCTCTCATTCATCTTTGATAAGAAATGATAAAACCAAACAGTAACCACTTGACCGTGAAAAGTAACAACTAATCTTTGATTGTGTAAGGAAGAAATATTTTTCTATTTTATAGTTTTCAGAGGCTGACACAATTATAAATGTTAAAGCGACAAGAATGTTGAGTAGGGCAACGAACCAAAGGAATTGGCTTGTACCGTCTCAAGATTAGGCTTTTCTAAATGTTGTAGACAAATGATTCAAAGAAAAATGAAGAAACCTAATATCTACTCCCTCCGTTTCATAATAAAATTCGTTTTAGAAAAATACACGCCTATTAAGAAAATTAATAAAATTATAGATATACCCTTATTAAATATGTACCTCGATAATTTGCAATAATTAACATGTGAGAGAAATTGTCTTGAAATTGTGATTGTATAATTAAAATGAGAGAGAAATGAAAGGTTAATTTTGGAAGAAAAGTTATAAACATAAATACAAAAGTCAACAATGACATTTATTTTGAATAATTAAAATGTTTCTAAAACGACTTTTATTATGAAACAGAGGGAGTATGTTATAAGATCTCGCAACCAGACTTGGAAAATTGTTCCACTCAACCTGGTCCAGTCTTAAATGACTTAACTTAGCCGACTTGAAATCAACAGGTTTGATTTGAGTTGATTGAGTTTCGAGCTACACTCGAACTTTTTTTACAAAATTTTAATTTTACGGTTGAGCTTAGACTTGGGCTTTTTTTTTTTCAAAATTTTGTGCTTCAAACTAGGCTCATGTAGCTTAGCTCAACCCGATTCAAAGTTTTGAAGTAAAACGATATTATTTTTAATTTTAGCTCAACTCGATCAAAAGTTTTGAAGTGAAGCGATATTATTTTTATTTTTAAAATTAAAAATATATTTAATAGGGCTTAGTTCATACTTAATCGAGCTTTGGGTCGCCTAAGTCTGATTAACTCAGACTCAGGCCTGGAACCTTAGGCCTAATCAAGAATACATACCTAAGCCTGAGCCTATCCCAACTCATTGCTATTATCCTCATATCTTGTTAGTGATTTTTTTTGTAAAAATTGATGGCTTTTGTTGGCTTATAGAGAAAACAATTAGGTTTAATCGAACAATTAGGTTTTGATTTAAAAATATGATCTTTTTTATTTATAACAAATTTGCTGATGTGTAAAATTGATGTTCACGTAGATGCTTACTTATTAAAGAGTCTTACTTATATAACTAGTTATATTAACACCAATAATTATAAGGTTAGCGAAGAGCCAGTTTTGTAATAATTAAATTAAAAATGTGAGTATTTTATAACTAGTTTTAATAATCCGACTAGTATTATAAAATTAGGCAAAATTTAGAATTTTAAATATAATTAATCTATAATCTATTTACTGCTCTTTTATTGGATTTTTTTTTTACTTGGTTAGTTTTAAGAGGTTTATGTTGTAGTATACTTTTCCATAAAGTGCATGCATTCTGTCTATCCTGTTTCTATTTAATAAGATTTTGTTTTTTATTAATAAATCTTGATGATTGTCAATTAATGACATGAACTCATCTTTGATTTAGATTATGCAATGAAAGTCAAAAGTTGGGATTTAGCTTTTGACTGTATATGTGATCATTGTTAATTACATCTTGGGTAGGTCATATCAAACTGAACGTATTGCCCAATAAAAAAATAGACCTAAATTATTACGTCTGCTTGTTTTGATGTCATTATTGTCTTTTAACCTAAATTATTACTTTCGTTTGTTTTGATGTTTTGTTTAAGGATAAGATATATGATATATCAAAACTGGGGTCTTTTATACTATTATAATATATTTTAAAATTTCAAATTAACATTGCTAATTTAATTTGTGATTTTACATAGACTGTTTATATATTTCCATTGGAGTCTTATTAGAAAAATCAAAGTTATTTTAATTGCATGTTGTCATCATTTTCATTTTGAAAATGCTTGTGAAGGGTCTTATTAGAAAAATCAATGTTCTTTTAATTGCATGTTGTCATCATTTTCGTTTTGAAAATGCTTGTGAAGGGTCTTATTAGAAAAAACAAAGTTCTTTTAATTGCATGTTGTCATCATTGTCATTTTGAAAATGCTTGTGATTTTATCATAAAAAATGTTAAACAACAATAACTTCGTGACACTCTACTAACAAATTCATCATTAGTATGATGAGTTATTTATTTTACATACACTTAAAAGGCCTAAATCCAAGACAATCACTTAATAATTCAAGGAAAAATCTAACAAAAATTTAGGTTGAACCTAAACTCAAGAAGAAAGGGTCTATTTTGAGCCTAAATCCAACTTATTATCTTTAATAAATGTGATATATATTAGTTAATTTAGGTGACTTATTTTTTTAGATGATAAGGGAAAATCAATCACTTGGCCCCTAGCTCAAGAGGGTTACAGTCTATGTGATTAATTTTAAAATTTAGCTGAGCAATGAGTTTAATTTAAGAGAACTACATTAAAATTTAAAATTAAAAAATCAAATGATTATGAATGGCATGATGATTTGTCATTGTTTATCCAAATTTAGGAAATGAGTGAAGAGAGGGAGAACCAAGTAAAAGATGAACAAAATAACTTTTCATGAAGCCCAATTTTCCTTTTTAAAACATAATTTCATTTACAAATAATTAAGAAAATTAATTGGGCTTGTATGATCGTTGGTAATAAATTTCTATTTTTTTTTTGTTTGAGTTTGGCCTTTAAGACTCATTTAGGATGTCACCAAGTTTTTTAAGGCCTTTAAGAACATTTTGCACTTCCTTGTAACCAATAAATACTTAGGTTAATTCTCGTTTTCCTTAAAACAATCAAATTTAAGCAGTTTTAAGCCAATAGATACTCAGTCTAGTCAATGTTGTTTTTTTTTAATCCCGTTTATCAAAGCCTCTTTCAAATTTTCGATCTCTTCGAGGCTCTTTTATCCTTTCAAATAAAAGTCTTTGCATTATCTCTTTTCTTTATCAGTACATCTAGTATGCACTTGCGTACAAATCACTGTTTATGTTTTTAAAATCAAGGCTTAAGTTTGTTTACTTTAAAGCCTTGTCACATAATTTAAGCATACTTGTATTTTATTTTTAAGCCCTAGGTCAAACAACAAATTCTTAGACAATTATCTGCATGTTTTAAATTTCATTTTAAAAATTACAATATCACTTCAAGCATTTTATTTTATACCTTAGCTAAAATCACAAACTCCTGAACATTCAATCACTTTTTTTTACTTTATTAAACTTGTTTTTATTAACTTTATGTTTAAATTTATTTTTCATAAATTTCTAAATTGTTTTAGACATGGATAACCACATAGGCAAGTAAAATAAAGCATCTAATATTTTATAATTTGATCTGGAGCTCATTTATTTAATTAGGATTTTTAAATATTTTTCTTTATTTTCCCTTAATAAGGAAGAGTGGCAAGTTTATAGAACTATATTTTCAAATTTTGATCATATCTTTATCTAATTATACTAAAAGCACCATTGACATTAATTGATAATGATATAAGTAGTAAAAAAATCAAACCCAAAATCATTATTATTAAGGAATAATTGTCTTTATACAAACCTCTAAAGTTAGGAGTCATTAACTTATAACAAAATGTGGCTTTGTCTGGTTCTCAATGTTAGTGCAACTTACTGGTTTATTGTGTTGTCATTTGCTAATTATCATTGTTTAATTTTCTGTTCATATTTTCTTGGGATATAATTAATCAACACTTAGGTGTTAATAACCGAGTTTTTTTTTAACTCAAATAAGTTACAACTTTAGATAGAGAAGCTCTAGCTCCTCTATAATTTTCTGTTGAATTGCTTATGATGCTCGTGGTCTTAAAGAATTATGATCAATTTGTCTCTATCATCTTCTTCCTTCAGTTGTTATATTACCAGGTGTTTTCACATCTTGGGTATTTTTGACTCTTTCTACCTCTTTTAGTTTTCCTCAGCTTTTCCCCCTCCCCCTTCCTTATTTATTCAGTTCTAAATCTAGGTTTGTCCACTATTTTCCTAGCTTTCTTGTGGCTTATTTAAGCTTTAAGCTTCTTTTCTGAACTTTTCCTAACTTCTCTTATCCTTCCGTTTGGTTTAGGGAACTCATCCGCCGTTTTTCACCTCTCCCACTCTTTTATCCTCTTTTGTTTAATTACTTCAAGCTCACTTTTTCACCTGCCCCATCCAAGTTAGATGCCTCCATCATAGAGCTTGAAAATTTCCCTTATTTAGGTATGTCTCCTAAAGGATCAAAACTTTTTATATCCCTTGAAGATAGCTTTCTAGACTTACCAAGAAAAAATGGAAGCAGGTACTAAGGGATAACGCTTGTGCAACCAAGCTTCATTATTTTCCTTCAGTAGCCTCTTTGAAAGGTAAAACCATTGTTGCTCATAATACAAACATACTAAAAACAGGTGCAACAAAGTGGGAGAACTCAATTATTGGCTTCTTCTAAGATAACATACCATTTTATCCAACTATCAATGCATGGTTTGAACTTCAATATAAAAACATAAGACTATAAAGGTTACTTCTAAATTATGTAAATCTATTTTTGTTCATATTTTCATCTTCAAAACTAGCTTATAAAGTCAAAAAGAATGGCCCTTGGCATTTCACTTCCAAGCCAATCCTACTTCATCGTGGAAGCTAGGAATCAAACTTTTAGATCTTAGTTAAAAACGTATACTAATCTAAATGAACATGCCCAATATACCATTAGAGTATTGAATGATTGATGGACTGGACCACCTAGCTATGTAGGCAAAACTCTATTTTGGTAGCTTTAGCCTCCACCCATTTCAAATCATAATCAACAACTAACAATATGTAAACATTACCAAATGATATAGGAAACGGTCCCATGGATTCATTGCCCCAAACATAAAAATTTTAGCAAACTAGTATCGGGATTATGGCATCTCATGTCTTTGGGATATACTTCCTGTTCTTTGACAATTATCACTTGATTTACAAAAGACAAGTGAATCTTGAAATATGGGTTGGCCAGTAAAAACCACATTCTAAAACCTCTTTAATTATTGTTTTAGCTCTAAAGTGACCATCATATGCATAGGAATGACAAAAAATTAAAATAAAAAAGTCTCATTATTAGGAACACATCGTCTAACTATTTGATCAGCATAATGTTTATACAAATAAGGATCATCCCACATATAATATTTAGCATCACCTTTAATCTTATCTCTTTTTTATTTAGGCACATCATTAGGAAAAGTCTTGGAAACTAAATAATTAACTATATCAACATACCAAGGTTCTATTTCTTTAATTGTAAATAATTGTTCATTAGGAAAATTATCATTTAAAGGAAACTTATCTTCTTCCCTAGTCAAACCACTGAGGTGATCAACAACTTGATTCTCCTTTCCTTTCTTGTCCTTTATCTCTACGTCGAATTCACTCAAGAGAAGTATCCACCTTATCATTCTTAATTTTGCCTCTTTCTTCGTCAATAAGTAACAAAAAGCTGCATGATTAGAATAAATAATTACTTTAGAACCAAGCAAATAAGAGCAAAATTTTTCTAAAGAAAAAACAACAACTAAAAGTTCTTTTTTAGTGGTGGAGTAGTTGTGTTGAGCATCATCTAGAGTTTTGAAAGTATAATAAATGGCATGTGATGCTGTCCCAATTGTTTGTCCTAGCATGACACCAACAGCATAATCACTTATATCGCACATTATCTCAAAAGGAACATTCCAGTTGGGTGGCTACATAATTGGTGTGGTAGTTAATCATGTTTTCAACTGATCAAAAGCTCTCTTACATGCTGCATTGAACTCAAAAGCTACGTCCTTTTGCAACAGTTTGCATAGAGGTATGGCGATTTTTGAGAAACCCTTTATAAATCTCCTATAAAACTTTACATATCCAAGAAAAGAATGAACTTTCCGCACGCTAGTGGGGTAAGGTAAGGATTGGATAATATCAATTTTAGCTTTATCAACCTCAATTCCATTAGAGGAGAAAACATGAACCAAAACTATTCTTTGTTTTAAAGATTGGATAATATCAATTTTAGCTTTATCAACCTCAATTTCCTTATAGGAGACAACATGATCCAAAACTATTCTTTGTTCCACCATAAAATGACATTTTTTTTAGAATTTAAAACAAGGTTAGTTTCAATACATCTCTTAAAGACTAGTGTCAGGTCATGAAAATAGTTATCAAAGGAACCTCCATGGATGATAAAATCATCCATAAAAACTTCAATGATGTTTTCAATATAATATGTAAATATGCTAACCATACACCTTTGAAAGTTCAAAGGGCATGCGTTGATAAGCAAACATTCTAAGTGGGCATATAAAAGTAGTCTTTTCTTGATCTTCCGATGCAATTGCAATTTGAAAATAACCTAAATAACCACCAAGAAAACAATAGAAAGAACGACCTACTAGTCTTTCAAGCATCTGGTCCATAAAAGGTAATGAAAAATGATCATTTCTAGTTACTAAATTTAATTTTCTATAATTAATACAAACTCTTTAATCATTCTGCACGGGAGTAGGGATCAATTTATTATCCTAATTTTTCAAACTTGTTATTCTGATCTTTTTGGCACTACCTACACGGGGGTAATCCAATCACTATTAGAAATAGGGTAAATAATTTCAACCTTAAGTAGTTTAAGTATTTCTTTTTTAACCACATCCAACATAGGTGGATTTATTCTCCTTTGAGGTTGTCGAGAAGGTTTTGCTCCTTCTTCTAATAAAATTCTATGCATGCATGTAGATGGGCTAATTCCCTTAATGTCGGTAATTATCCATCTAATAGTTGTCTTATGCTCCTTAAGAACCTATACCAATTTGTATTCTTATTGTTTGCTAAGCGTGCTTGAGATGATGACTGGCAACGTTCCTCCTTCTCCAAGGAACACATATTTTAAATGCTCAGGAAGGGTTTTAATTCTGGAATTGGCGCCTATTTCATAGAAGGTAAAAGTCTCTGGTCATAAATATGTAAATCAATATAGGAAGCAATACCTTGCATTTGTTCCTAATGATTTTCATTGAGCATCAAAATGTTCTCTTGTAGTCTATTAGTAAATGAAAATTCATCAAAATCCTGTTCATTAACATCTTCACTAATGGCTACTTCCAAAGCATCCTTTCCATTAAGATCAAAAACTCTTTCAAAGAATCAATTACATCAATGGTACAAACAAAATCATCTTCGTTAGGAAATTTTTCCATAGAGAGGGTATAATCTGATTTGCTCATCTGTTACCCCCGAGGGTTTCATAGTTGTGTATATCAAATGGAACTCCTTCAAATGTTTGTTTGCATCTTCACCTGGCAAACTATGAAAAGTTAGGCAAAAGATGTATTACTCCAAACTTCAACTCAAATGAAACATCATTTTTTATTATAAGAAAAGGGATGCATAAGGGTTGTTGGTCCAAATTAGGAGCAACAAGCTCCTTCAAAGTTTGAGCCATATCTCTTTATTCTTCTGAATCTAAATCACTTACAAATAACAAATCAAGTCCAATAAGATCGATCTCGTATCTCCCGCTTCTAGATATTTTCCTTAATTTCTTTGCGATTTTCTCAATCTCCATATCAAACTTTAAACCAAAATTAGAAGAACGGGTATTATGCATAAACTAAGTGGCAAAAAAAAAAAATCAAGCAAAGCTAAACATAAAAAAATTAAAATTAAAATTTGAAAATTGCATCAGAGACTAAAAACTATCAAAAACTCCTAGAAACTAATTGAATTTGGCCTAAAACCACCGGGGCTCATAATCCAAAGGATTAATTAATTTTGTTCAAAACATCTTCTACTTGCAGAAAAAGGTTTGTTCAAGCCATAAAAAGATTAAAAAGTTTGCAAGACAAAAAGAAAGAAAAAATTATGACGATAATTAAACTTATGATTTTTATTTTTATTTTGTCTAATTAAAAATATAAATAAATGATTTTTTCAGTACTATATTATAGAAAAAATACAAAAAATCAATTAAAACCTTTCCCCGACAACAACACCAAAATTTGATGAGCTTGTCGAGGGTTATCAAAAATAAATTTTACTCCTAGAAATTAAACTTGTAGTTGTGGGAACAAAGATCGATCCATAGAGAAAGGCAACCAAAAGTGTGTGTAACTAGTGTAAAGACTAAGCTAACAAAGCTAATAAGATTAAGCTTAAAGACAGTCAATAATAACTATCTTCGCTAAAGGAGATATCCACCATTAAAACTAACGATTGATCCTTGATACAATGATGATTAATTCCACTTTGAGTATTTATCAGGGAAACAAGTATTTCCTATCTTTCCTCATATATGGTTAACAAAGAACATTAGTGAACCAATTAACCCTAATTATTAAACAATCTAAGCCTAGCATAAAAGATATAATCTAACAATAACATTAAGCAATAGAAAGATCAATAAATCAAGTTCCTTTAACCACCAGTGATTAAGAGAGACTAAGCCTATTATTCTTCCTAAGATTTAATAACAACTTGATTAGAAATAGATTATCAAACACAATTAACTAGTAGGCCTTTTAGCAATCATGAACGATAATTATGATAATATGCATGAAAGAACAATAAAACTCAAAGTCAAATTTTAAACAATAAACTCATTTAGATCTCACAATTTTGATGTTTTGAGGTTTCAATTCCTTTGTCCAAGAATGAGATTAGCCACGTAGAGCCATAAAAGAAGCTCCAAGGTGTGAAGAGAGGAGAGAGAGGTGTGTGTTGTGTGTCCTTTTTTTTCTAGATGTCTTCCCATCCTCTTTCACGTAATAAAAAATCGGTAGACAGAAACCTAGAAAATCTCCTAAAGATATGTCAAATATTCTCTCCACAAAAAAAACCTAATTAAGGAAAATACTAATAATCCAAATAGTAGTCTTTTTGGCTGAGGAAAGTGGCCTTTCAGCTGATATTTTATGTCCAAGTTGGCTTAGGAAGATTCCTTAATTATCTCCTTGATTATTGTGTAATAATCTTGTAGATCTGGGTTGGATTAGTGCAGCAATGTTCACATATGGGCTGATTTCTGACCTCTTCTAGTCATAATCACTAAAAACTTAAAACATAAAAGTTGTAGCTCTCTTCGTGGGCTTTCCAACTCCTCTTAAATCATCTTAATCGGAGTTTGTATATGAAAGTTATGGCCCAAATACAATAATGTGTCAAAACTGTCCAGATTCGTGAAATTATCTTGTTTTGCTCCTTTTTCTTCCATAAAACACCTAAATCAAAATATATACATAATGAGTACTTTTAGGCCAATAATAAACATAAAAGACTAAGGATTAGTGGAGAAAAATACGATACTACTTCTTATCAATAATCTCCAAAAATTTATATGTAAAAGTCTCTCTTAATAGTGACATGATGTATAAGAAGGGGAAAACATTGTTAATAAATGATTTTACTAATATAAATTGGACAAGGAATGCAAACGATAGACATTTAACTTTAAGTTATTGTTTCAATTCTAGGTCAGTGGTAATTTCATAATATAGCAAGAACAATCTATAATTTCTCAATTTAGTATTGAAGTTGAATATGTGCCAGTAACCATAATTGCACAAGAATATATGTGGTTGAGGAGGTTGAGAGAAGATATGTGTAAAATTGGTTATGCTATACAAATTAAAGGTGACAATGAAAGTATTATTAAACTTGCATTAAATCCAATTTTTCACAGGAGAACAAAATATATTGAACTTCTTCGATATTACAAATGAGAGAAGGTATTTAATAAAAAAATTAAGTTACATTGAAATCTTTCCAAAGAATTAACTCGTAGATATTTTACAAAGGCATCAACTAAACTTAAATTTAAAAATTTAAGAGCTACTTTTGGAGTAATTAATTGTAAGTATGCATTAAGGAGATGTATTGAAAATTAGTGCAACTTTTTTTTGAAAAAAGAAAGAAAAAATGCATTAATAAAGAATGAAAGTTAAATCTTATAAGAGGATCTAAGGGGATACTCTTTGAAACAAGAGAGGTGAAAAAAACTACTCAAAACATAGAAAGAAAATGGTAGTAATAACTGGAGAAGGTTGGAGCTGCTAAGTAATTAGTTTATAAATCAAGCTCTTTGATGCTATCAAGGGTTTCGGATATGAGAATATCTATTCGTTTAGACTTGAGTTCAAAGTGTCTTGCATTGCGCTCTTCCCTTATTGTCTGAACAGTACACATATTAATAACTACAATATGGGGTAATTGCAAAAATTAGTGCAACTTACCGGTTTACTTTTGATGTCATTGGTCACTTTCTGTTTTTATTTTCTTAGGATATAATTAGTCTCATGTAAATTTTCTAGGAGAAGTTAGATATCTCTTGAGTTTGTATAAGCTCGTCTGCTTGTAATTTTATCACGCGTCAATAAGATATTCAGTTTGTTCCATCTTCTTGGATCCTTTTGATAAGTCACCGTCTTTTCTTTTAAACAAATGGGCAGGTAAATATGAAAATGCGGTTTTGCTACATGTTTACATTACTGAAAGGTACCCAAAGACAAAACCAATGCCTTGTGACAGTTCAAATCGATTTTTTCTTCCATGGTTCCATTATTTAAGTTTACAAGGGACGACTTGTGTGTCTGAAATTATAATTCTCCACAAAGAAAGCTGAATTAAAGTAGCAAATACTGCCGAGTGGTCGCTGTCTTTTCTCATTTGTACTTTAATGGTGGTCTTAATTTCCCAGTCCAAGTGATGCCATACTAATATAACATAAAGTGGAGGGCCCACAAGTTTCGCTTTACATTCCAGGGGTGATTTGTGTGGTAAAAAGACCATAAACACTCTTCTATATATTCATATATATATATATATATAGTCCGCACTCTTTCTTGTGTTTTAAGTTATTTGTATAGTCCGCACTCTTTCTTGTGTTTTAAGTTATCTTTATATATAGTCGGCACTCTTTCTTGTGTTTTAAGTTAACTATTTCCCAACAAATTATGACGAGATAAGTATATAAAATTTATTATTAATTATATAAATATTATTATTAATTAGTTAATAAATTTTTTTTGATTCAATTCTATGTGATTTATATTTATAGATAATTTATTTATATTTATATTTATATAGAATATATACAAACAATTAAAGAATAATTTTTCTATTTTTATTAATAATATAGAAATATTATTATTAATTATTTAATAAAATTTATTATATTAAATATTATTCTATTCTATTTAATATATTC
>JANZLD010000005.1:17795930-17807602 GCA_026413575.1 Erythroxylum carthagenense | reverse complement strand
CGAGGGCTAGAACTCACCTGAGGCCAGAGGGGACAATACTGATTAAGTTGGATGCCGTGGTATAACCCGCAAACACCTAAGGGTGGGGGGTGGGGTCCAACAACTTAGCCCAGTTATGTGGCGGTTATCATAGGCCCAATGTGGTACCGGGTTGTGACATTATATGGCTTTTGTAGACAAGTAAGTTCTACCCTTCTTAGTTCCTTTATTCATAATAAGTTATCCCTCCAAAAGCTTCATCCCTCATTAAACCAGTGGAAGAAAAGGAAATAAAGGAAGTTGTCTTTCAATTGCACCCTAATAAGTCTCCTAGACTTGACAGATTCAATAGTTTTTTCTTTCAAAAAATATGGCAGAAAACTGGTCCTATGTTTAAAAGTGCAACTCTAGAATTCTTCTCTAGGGAGTTCTTCTAAGGGAGACCGATAAAACCCATATCTATTAGATTTTTAAGTCAAATTGTGTTTCTTCATTGGATGATTACGGACCTATTGCATACAATGATTTCCTTTATAAGGTTATTTCTAAGATCTTAACAAACAGGTTGAAATCAGTGTTGGAATCATTGATCGTTGATAATTAAAGTGCTTTTCTACATGGTCGAAGAATTGGGGATAACATCTCTATAGTCTAAGAACTAATGAAAGGATACCTAAGGAAGAACAACCCCCCAAATTGTATTATTAAATTTGATTTCAAGAAAGCCTTTGATCATGTGGAATGGGAATTTATCCTTCAGACATTACGTCTATTGGGTTTTCTAAGTGAGCTTGTCAAATAGGTAGAGGCTTGTATTACCACTCCTATTTACTCTATCCTTGTTAATGGTACACTTATGAATATCTTTAAGAGTGCAAGAGGATTAAGGCAAGGAGATCCAATTTTCCCTTATCTATTTATCATTTGTGTGGAAGTCCTCAGTTCGCTAATTCAACATAAGGTAGACAAAAGCAAAGACTTCAGATTTCATAGTAAATGCAAGAGAGTAGGGCTAATCAATCTTTATTTTGCAGATGACTTGCTACTCTTTTCTAAGACTCATGGGAAGTCCATTGAATTGCGCATGTCAACTATGACTAATTTCAAAGAACTTTTAGGTCTAGAAATTAATCTTACTAAGAGTCAGTTCATTCTAGCTGCTAGTGTTAATATAATGGAAAACAATATCTCTATAATTACAGGGATGAAAAGGAAACCTGCTCTATTAATTTATTTGGGACTTCCTATTACTACAAAAAGAATTCAATTTACTGAATGTTTTCCATTGATTGAGAAAATATAGGGAAGATTGGGATTATGGTCTAACAAGGTACTCTCTTTTAGTGGAGATTACAACTCATCAAATAGATCTTGAACTCTCTTCATGTTTACTAGTCTTCTAACATTTCATTAGCTAAAGGTGTCATCAAAACCATTGAGAACCTTTTTAGAAGATTTTTTTGGGGGAACTTAAATTTAGATAGACATTTTGCCAAGGTTAAATGGTCTGAAGTTTGTAAAAGGAAAGCAAAAAGGGGATTGAGATTGATTCCTATTGCCTCTTTTAATATTTCAGCTTTCATTAAGAATTTGTGGAATATTCTATTGGAAAAGAAGTCTTTATGGATATGGTGGTTTCATAGCTATATCTTGAAAGGAACTTGTGTTTGGGCTATTCCGATTAAACCTTCCTTCTCTTGGCCCTTAATCCAACTCTTGAAGATAAGACCTATGTTGGAACCTCTGGTGAATTGTAGGGTGGGTAATAGAGAAAAAGCGCACTTGTGGTTTGATAATTGGACTGGTAAGGGCCCTCTAATCTAATCCTCAAGCTCGTCAGATATGGAGTAGATTTCCTATCAATACAAAGGTTAACTCTATCTTTTAAGGGGACTATGGAACATTCCATCTGAGTTGCAGTATCTTACACCTAATTATCAACTTGATCTAGAGAAGGAGGATGTATTCCAATGTCTCAAGATGCTTTCGAACACCTTCAACATTACCAGATTCAGAAAGTGGCAGAATTAGAAAACCCTAGATAGATTTGGTGTCCAATCATCTGGCACAAAACTCTCAGGCCTAGTCCCTTAATCCTTCTGTGGCTCATTATGTTTAGCAAGTTAAGCACGATGGATAGAATACATTACATTAATTCTGATCCTAGTTGTATACTATACAAGATGGAGGAGAAATCTAGGGATCCTTTTTTCTTTCTTTGTCCCTATTCCAAGTATATATGGGAGAAGATACAAGGATTATGTCTTATTTCAAATGCAGGTTCAACGTTCACAAAAGCGTTGGAATGGCTTCTGAAGCTGAATATGAGTTTTATGCACAATGTACACATCTATATCATATCTTTTGCCTTCTCCATCAAGGATATATGGCGAGAGAGGAACCTCAAAAGATTCCAAAACAATGCTAGAATAAGAAAGGAAGTTCTCAATGCATTAACAACTATAATAAGATAGCATCTCATGTATGTAACGACAACAGAAATAGTAAACCTTAGACTAACATTCTCATAGAGAATCAGTTAATATTACTCAGAAAGGGATTTAGTTCATGAAAATTGTTGGTATGTCGATTCCTTCCCCTTCTAAGTCGACTGTTGTTCTTGAAAGTTATGAGTAGATCTCCGACCAAGACATTAAGGATGACATTTAGGTGAACTAATCTAAAGCTGATTTTTTTTAGACTTGTTAACGACGACAATCACCCAACCCTAATTTGGTAGGGCAGGTTAAGGGGAGTGAAGATGAGCTTCGAGATTTTTCCTTTTCTGCCTAATGAGACACATTGGTGTTTTTAATCTCTTACTATGGTTACGTTGTTGTTTTGCTTGTTATCAAAGTTACCAAAACATCACTGTTTTGTTGTAATAGCTTGGCATTGTCTTTTGTAAGGACGTTCTTATAAATTTATTACAATTCTTTAACTTTTCAAAAAAAAAACAAAAAACGAGTTTTAATAGCAAAGATAGGATCAACCACCCAATAAAAGGAGAAGAAAAACATTACATCATGTTCTACAATTTACCAAACTATGGTATATTTAACCATGTGCAAATAAATGTTTTATTTAAATTCAAAAGCTGTCTTGTTATTAATAATAAATGGTGAAATTTTCGGTTTAATGTAGAACAAATATTTAACCATGTGCAAATAAATGTTTTATTTAAATTCAAAAGCTGTCTCGTTATTAATAATAAATGGTGAAATTTTCGGTTTAATGTAGAAAAAATAAGTTCAAATTTAATTATTATTCAACAATAAAATAATACAATAACAACAACAAGACCTAGTAAAAATCTTGCTAAAGTACAGAGTTTAAAGATACTCCTAATTAATAAGGAGACTGTTTCCAAATAGGTAATAAAATAATACTGTTTTAAATTTAATTTTAGAAAACAGGCTGATCAAAAAGGTATCATTCTTTTAGAAAATTCAGATCAGAAAACATTATCTAATTACATGGAATTCTTGGAGAATCGAAATTCGTTTTCTCTCCTGTTATGTCCTTCTTCTTTTTTTTAAGGGAGGCAAACAAAAAACATTACATGCTAAGTATGGGGAAACAAAATGCTGATAGATCCTGTAAAAGTATCAAGTGGCACCCAACAGGTGTTGTATGAAAATGATGGACACCAATGTCAAAATTGTCGGCATATTTGACTAACTAGTCGGCACATCTGTTACTCTCTCGATAGATATGCTAATGAGCAACAGTCCAATTTCAAGTAAACAGCTCATGAATACTCCGGACGATTGGGTTGGGCGTCCTGGAACGACTGTCCGCAGAGGACAGAAGATCGAACACTGCCGTACAATCGACCTCGAGCTCGAGTCGGCGATAGCCCAGATTCCAAGCTAGTGTGAGCCCAGTGAACACCCCCCAGAGTTCTGCATTCAGCGGAGAGCACTGTCCAATATTATGAGAGAACTGTCCTCACCAGTGGCTTGCACTATCTCAGAGAACGTCGCCTACAGTGGCCGTTAGAGAAGACCATTGACAAGCTCCATCAGTATTAAGCTTGATCCAACCAGGGGGCGGCGATTGCCAACTGATGAATTGCTCCTGCCGAGGCCGGTAACCATGAGAAACTACTGGCCGAGGGCACTTAGTTGAGTCCCATAAGAGACCTGCATAAGACAAAATAAGCGAAATAGGTGATGAAGGCCAAGTAAAAAGGGTATAAAAAATGGATTTGTTCCTCCATTGCCAGAGGAACCAACAGAAAATGCCAAAAAGAAGCGACCAAGCATGGCCAAAAACTGGACGGTGGCAATTGGGATTATGGAAAAGCCAATCCTGATTCAACTGGGTGAAAAAGTCAGCCGAGACCATAGAAGGAGGGAAGGTAGTCCACACTTGTCTGCCTCGGGCACAGTCGCGCACTACATGCATCGAGGTTTCCTCAAGGCTACAGTGATAGCAAGCTCCAGTGGTAGTGCAGTGGCGGCAAACTCTATGTTGGTTCGTAAGTAGCCGGTCATGCGTTAAAAGCCAAAGGAAGGAACGGATGCGTGGAGGTCCCTTCCATTACCAGATGGTCGTCTAGACACCATGGGCTGAGGCATCCACCTGACTCGTGGTCAGGCTGTATGCTGACGCCACAGTGAATTGCCCTGTGTCAGAGCAGCCCCAGATAAGCAAATCGAGCCCAAGTGCAGGCCTAGGTGGAAAGGTTCCCGCTATCAACCGGCAAATAGGCGGGGGGAGATAAGCATGAATGACACCCCAATTCCACTGTCCGTTGACGTCCACAAATGAAGAACATTAAGATTGCGGATGGACGCTGGGATGAGGGTGGTAACATGCAAGATAAGAGGTCCTATCCCCGAAATCCAATTGTCGAGCCAAAATCGAGTGCGACAGCCATTGCCGATCATCCATTTGACCCCTTGTTGAATGAGAGGTCATGTGGATTTGATGCTCTGCCAGATCATCGACCCTCCTGCAGTAGGCAACTGGGAGGGGAGAAGGCGGGCGTCCACTTTGTATTTAGCGGACAGGACTCGAACCTAGAGTGAGTCCGGATTGGTCAGCATAGTCTAACCTAATTTGGCTAGGAACGCGTCATTGGTTTCGCGAATCCTACGCAGGCCCAGTCTCCTAAGCTCTTTAGGCTGACAAACAGCCTCCCAATTGACTAGATGAATTCATTGTTGCCCCTCAGTCGAACCTAACCGTCTGCATAGTATAACTAAGTAGAGCCTCAATGATAGATTTTGCCAACGTGATACGTCCCGCCAGCGACAAAAGATGAGCCTTCCAGCCAGAGAGATGTTGTTGCACGTTGTCAATGATGTATTGATAAGTGTGACGACTGACCCGTTCATGTAGAAGGGGGACACCTAGGTAGCGACCAAGATCTGAAGTCTAGTGAAAGACAAGAGCTCCACTTAAACTGCAAGTAGTAGGCGGAGGGGCATTCTTGGAGAAGAAGCAACGGGATTTGTCGTGACTAATTCTCTAGCTGGGCATTGTGCAAAAATTCGCTAGGACCTGCCTAATGACTATCTCTTGGTCAAGAGAGGCGGCAACGAACAGGATAAGATCATCGGCAAAGAATAGATGAGTGAGGGGAGGACCCTGTCGACTAAGATGAATAGGCTGCCAGCGACCCTAAGACACCTCATGCGAGATGGAGTGACCTATGCATTCCAAAGATAGCACAAAAAGGTACGGAGAAATAGGATCCCCCTGTCGGAGGCCTCGGGAGGGTCTGAAGGCATCACTGAGTTCCCGTTCCAATTGACTTGGAAGGAGACACTAGTCACGCACTTCATGATAAGACTGATCAGAGAGGGAGGGAGTCCGATGTCGATGAGGGTCTTTTGGATGAATGCCTAAGACAGTCGATCATACGCTTTTTCCAAATTCACCTTCAAAGTCATCAACCCTTTGCGTCCAGTTTTCCTTTTCATAGAGTGGATGACCTCTTGGGTGATAATGATATTATCCGTAATCAGGCAACCCGGGACAAAACTACATTAAGTCGGAGCTACCAGGAGCTCAAGGTAAGGTTTAAGGTGATTCATGAGGATCTTGGAAAGGGATTTGTAGAGCACGGAGCACAAAGCAATAGGTCGAAATTGTGAGATCGACTGAGGGGAAGGGATTTTAGGGATAAGGACCAAGATGGTACAATTGAGGTCCGATTCCCAAATCTCATGACGAAAAATCCTCTGAAACAAATGAGTCAAGGAAGGGCCAACAGTAGTCCACTGGGATTGGTAGAAAAGGGCTGTGAAGCCATCGAACCCAGGAGCCTTGTTGGGAGCCATATCGAAGAACGTTCGCTTCACTTTCTCAGCCTGGAGCGGACTGCTCAGGTTGTCGGAATCATGTTATGGCAGGGGCGGGAAGAGGCCCTGTAAATGTCAGGCAATGAGGCTCGGATGATCTTCCCGGTAGAGAGTCTCCAGATAATGCTGCGCGATGCCTTTAAGGATTAAAGAGTCAAAGATAACATTGCCATGCTCGTCTCTGAAGGAAGAGATGCGCCCTCAGCGATGGTGATTCCTTTTGACGGTATGGTAGTAATGAGTATTCCTGTCACCGTGTAGTAGCCATTGACTTTTGGACCGTTGGTGCTAGTAGAGTTCTTCTTGGAGGAGGGCCTGTTCTAGGTCTAACCATAGGTCCTTCTCAAGCTCGCGGAGCGAAGACGAATCAGACTCGCCTAAGCATTTTTGTAAGCCTTTAAGACGAGCCAGGAGTCACTTTTTGTAGTGAAAAGTATTGTCGAAAATGCTGGAGTTCCAAGTCTGTAACTTGTCAAAAAATCGTTCGAGTGGTCCACTAACATCACTAGTAGGAGAGGGCCAACTATCCGCTACCACTTGTGCAAAACCACTGTGCATGAGTCAGGCTGATTGGAAGCGAAAGTGTCAAGTTGGCGGAGGGAGATCGAGACGGTGGTCAAGGGTAATGAGGATAGGCCGATGGTCCAATTTTAGGAAGGGTAAATGGCTGACCATAGTGTGAGGAAAGATGGAATGCTAGTTGTTGGAGTAAAAAGCGCGGTCTAATCGGGTATACGTTTGTCCCTGCTGCCAAGTAAAACGAGGCCCAGAGAAACCAAGATTTTGCAGATGACAACTATGAACACAGGCCTTGAAGTGCGGGTTGACGATGGGATGGTGTCGAGATCCACCACGTTTATCGCAACTCTCTAGTTTTGCATTAAAATCACCTCCTAGAAGCCAAGGGTTAGGAGTGATCTGGTCAATCTACCGTAAATAGTGCCATAAGTATTTCTGTAATGAGGACGTCGGGCTCGCATAGATGGTCGTAAAGTTGAACGATAAGTGAAGCCAATCGATATAGGTGTGCACAAATTGTCGATGGGCTATCAAGATTCGGACTTCAAAATCCACGTTCCAAAAGAGCCAGATGCCACCCGAGAAACCTTCCACCTCTACCCGAAAGGAGTGAGCAAAGTCGAGATTGCGGATAACCTTCATCGCTCGCGTACCACTGATGTGGGGCTCCACCAGAACTACTAAATTCGGTTTATGGATACGAATATAATGTTTGATAATGGGCCGTAAGGTCCTACCCCCGGCCCCTTGATAGTTCCAAATTAAAATAGACATAATATCGAAAAAAACAGGGAAGGTAGCTAATCAGCAGTGGGAAGGAGAGCGGGATCAGGTTGTTTCTGATCCGATTTGACCGTCAGTTCCTCTGAAGGTTCCACCATCCGAGTATAAGATCCGGTGGAGGAGTCAATGCTTGGGGTTGGGGTGAGAACCAGATTCGGAGGTCGAGACGGTGGGAGGAGGTAGGATGGGGTCATGCCAGTCAAGATATCCGGACTGCTGTTGTCAACAGTCTCGACCTCCATATCTTGGCATCCTGAGTCCGCTTGTAAAGGAATCAAGACCGACTCGTCTTGGATGTGGATGTCGGAATGAGAGGAAATCGAAAGGGCCATGTGTGAGAGAGTTGGGCTGACGGGCTAGGGACTGCAGGCTGGGATGTTACTGGGTGATTGGGCTTGGCCCACAGGGGCTTGGGGAGGAGTAGGGCCTTCAGTGGGCTAGGGAGAGTAGGCTGGGAGGACACTAGGTGCGTGGGCTTGGCCCATGTGGGCCTGGAGAGGGGAAGAGGCATCTGTGGGCCGAAGAATGGGCGTAGCCTGGGTATTAGCGTGCAATGTTGTGTTCTGTGGGTGGAGCGTGGAATTTTTTGGACACTAGGTGATAGCCACACGTTTTCCTCAAGGATCTGTGGGCTTAGTTTTGGCAAGGGAGGTAGTTGTCCCATTCGACAGAGATAGAGATCCGTTGGGGACGAACGAAGGGGCGGCGATAGGCTGGAGGGCAGTGATCGTTGGGGGTTCAGTCAGATCCAGGTTTGTCAGAGCTTGGAATCGAGAGCCATGGGAATCACCTCGGCCTGTTAGTTGAGTTTTGGCCGGTCGTTGCGACGAGGGGTTGGCCGGAGGGCAACGCTGACGACGATGAACTTGCATCCACGGTCCCACTTTCGGGTGCCTGTTGGTTGCGAAAGGAGCTTCTTCTCCGCTAACGGTGGTGCGCGGCATGACTGCGCTAGCGGTAGGGGCGACACCTCAGTGTCTTTGGTGGGACGGGAGGGACAGGTCCGGGCCCCATGCCCGACCCACCTACAGTGGAAGCATATCTGAGGGAGCTCCTCATATGCGACCTTTATCGGCTCGCCATCCAGCTCTACGACCGCTTTGAGAGGTGAGTTGAGGTCGAGATCCACCGCGACTCATGCAAACTTTCCACAGTGAGCCGACTGAGTATGGCTGTCAATTTTGACGATTCTTCCGACGAGATTTCCTAGGGCAATCAGTGTTGAAGGATGATAGTAGGCAACCGACAGCTCGAGGAACCTAACCCAAGCCACCACGTGAGTGACAGTCCCAGTGGACGGTCGGAAGGCAGGGCACCAAGGCTGGACAGAGAGGACGTTTCCAACAATTATCCAGGGACCTTGACTGAGAGAAGTAATGAAATTGTCTTCCTCGATGAACTTGATGAGGTAATACTCATTCTCCAGATCAATCAGTTTAATAGGTCCTTTAGGTTTCCATAGAGAAATTAGCCTTGATTTGAGCATACTGAAGCCAAGCCTTCATCCAAGTAATTTGATGACTACCGCTTTTTCCCAGGTTTGATCAAGTCGACCCTTAAAGGTGTTGGAGAGTTCAATCCCCGGTCCATATGCTCCTTGTATAATGGTAATGTCGCCTTCTTCAATCTTAATAAATTCCTCAGCTGGCCAATCTTGGTCCTTTGAACCTGATCCCAATTCTAAATTGCCAGAAACCACGGCATTGTAACTAAGATGGGGTTGTTCTGGCGGTGCAGCAGGAGGGGGGGTCCTCCTCCCTTTCCCGGAGGCGAACTTTTTTGGCAGCATGCCCTGGGGGCTAAGAGGTAGTTGGATTGAGCATTAGAACTGGATAAAATCTGAATAGTTACGGAATAGAGCGAGGTGACATGCTTCTCAAAGTCTTGGAACATTTTTTCTTGGAACATGTGTGGCAAAAGAATTCAAGCTAGCCCTTTCATGCCTGACCAATATTTTTGTTTAGGAATTTGAAAATGTTACGAAGAGTTAACTACGCACTGAATGAGCAATGAAATGATGCTATCCCTTTCTTAGTTTGTCTTCTCATTAACCTCCGCACTTGCTTTCGGTGATTTCCGGAGAAGGATAGCTTTTGACTAGTCCCAGGGCTCTCCGTCTGATCTTCTTGACTAGTTATTCTCCTCTTTTAAAGAAGTGGGCAGGTAGGTATGCAAATCGGATTTTTCTACCTGTTGACAGTTCAGGACACATGTAATTATGAATAATAAAAAAACATAATTGCAAGAAAATGCGATGATGTTACAAACTGCATTCATTATTTAGAATTTTGGTCACTGTCCTTCACCATTTGCACTTTAATGGTGTACAAGTGAAAGACGTGAATAAGAAGAATTCGGAAGAAAGAAACAAAAAGACAAGTGTCTATTTTCATGGCACTCTTTACTTTGTATGAATTTCCTAACAATTTACCACCACTATTATCCACGAATTGAATTGGACATCTTGATGTTGGCTTGATAGTTGAGGGTGGATACAAGAATGTCCACGGCAGTGTGATATATCAACTTTTGGAAATCAGTCTCGTTCATCAACTGTTGACTTCTCAACCAGTATATTGTTAGGATCACCCCCTTATCACTCAACCAAGAATTGTAGTTAGTGATTAGCAACTCTATGTTTTTATAGTGACAAGCCAAAACTTCAAATCGAGGACTGCTGATCCAATGATTTAAAAACTATGTCCTGATTTGAGCCACGAGACTCATTAGTATCTTAACCTGGAACATATTTCACATGTTCGGAGCAGGCTACTTGAAGATGATCGAGAAGTTGGTTGTGAACTTTTCTGATACATGACAAAATCACTAGATAGAGCATGACTTTAGCTTGCACTTAAAAACACTTTCGCTGAAATTGCTATGAAGCATGGTAGGAATTCTCAAGTCAAGAATGGGCTGCCAGAGATTTAACGTCCCTATACTTCAAGAATTTCTTTCGTCGTAATATTTTATAAGCCAACAGACTCGCCACCAGTCAAAGAAGAATAAATTGTAAGATAGATCGATGATATCTGTCCTTCCTGAATGATATGGCCATGAACTGAGGATCTGTTGGGAAGATAATTTCAGGTACTTGCTACTCTACTGTACAAGTTGGCAACAGGATGATACCTGACATTGTTTCCGAGGAGTAACTAATTCTTGGACTCAGTTAATAACTGCCAACAGATACAGCTTTCGGAACTTGAGTTCATGTTTTGCCTTATGTTAAAGTAAACATGTTGACTTCTGTTCATAGCATCGGACAAAAACGGTAGATAGCTGATTCTTGTAGTTTCTAATGACACCTGTGCGAAGGGGAAGTTCCATGGAAGCTAAAGAAATTATAAAAATGCTTTCGCTGAAAGACAAATTGATCCCACAAATATCATTTTATTTTGATCATTCTTACATGAAAAACTTAAGGTAAGAAAAATTATATATTTATATACATAAATTTATTAATTAAAATGCAACTTGTAAAAGACCTGAAAGCCAATTCTCTTACGGAAATGAACAATTCAATAGTTTAAAGTTAAAGGAATTTGTCCAGGAACTTTAACCTTCCACTCTCAACAAATAAAGCAGGTTGACAAACTATATATATGTGTAAGTACAACCGGTCCTTCAAAATCACTGACAAGATATTCTTCAAGAACCAAACTATTTCGTACTTATCAAACCATATTTCTTCAAATCCTAAAGACCCCACATAGCTGTTTGTTCTTTTAGAGGTTAGCTTGTCATAGTTGAATTGAATGGTAAACGAATGGCAGAAGCTTTAGTAAGCTTTCTACTTACTAAGCTTGCAGAGTTTCTTCAGGAGGAGGAAAAGCTTTTGGGGGGTGTCCGGGCAGAGGCTGAGTATATCAGTGATGAATTGGAGTTCATGAAGGCCTTTCTAAGAGTTGCAGATGCTATGGAAGAGAGTGACCCTATACTCAAAGTGCTTGTCAAGAAAGTCAGAGACGTTGCTTATGATATGGAAGACGCTCTTGATAATTTCAGGTTGCGTCTTGCAAATGATCAGAGGCGTGGATTTTATGGTTCTGCAAGGAAACTTTATTTCTCTGTCAA
>JANZLD010000005.1:17773000-17787192 GCA_026413575.1 Erythroxylum carthagenense | reverse complement strand
ATTAAGATAACTCATATAAAGTGTTATAAATTTATTATTAAAGTAACTTATATAAAGTGTCATTATTTTACATCACTTTCGTAACATCTTAAAATAGTAACCTTTTATAATGTTTAGTAACACTTTAAAAAATTGTTATCAATGCTAAATTATATGTTATAAAATCATAATGTATTACTTATCAAATTAAGAATCATAACATTTTAAGATATAATGTTATCGTAGATAGGTATTTTATAACATATTATCAAAAGTGTTACTATCTAGTGTTATCGTATGTCATTTTTGTTGTAGTGAAACTATAGTAAATTACAAGGAGAGTGACAATGCTATCACGTTGTGAAGGGGAAAGTAAGAAGAGCAACCCATGAAAGTAACACCTTAATTAAATTCTCGTATAAAAGACATTAAACAAGTTAAAGTAAAGAAAAGTGTGCCCATATTTAAGGATGAATCACCTACTCCTCCTTTAGCTATACATCCTCCTTTTTTAAAAAGTGTTAAAGGATACCTAGAGATGGGAATGAGATGCTAATTTATATAATGTATTCAACAAATGTAAGGCAATTATTCCTTTTTATGTAATTAAACAAGTTCCTAAGTATGCTAACTTCTTGAAGGAACTTTATACGATGAAAAGAAGAAATAAGACAAGAAAAGGTAAAGCTTGGAAAATGTTGTTCTAAGGTGGAAAAGGCAATTCTAGATCTAGGTGTATCCATAAGCATCGTGCCTTATTTTTTTTATTCAGCTCTTAACTTAGGATCATTATAAAAGACAGGGTGGTAATTGAATTAGCGAATTGGTCCAATAAATATTAGAAAGGCTTATTATAAGATGTTTTGGACATGTTAAAGACAAATTTATTTTTTTGCTGACTTTTATTTATTGGATTTGTAAAATGATAACCAATCAGGACCAATTTTGTTAAGAAGATAATTTTAAAAATGGGAAAAATAAAATTTGATGTCCACAATGGTACTTTGACTATGTAATTCGGTAAGGATACTTTTCAATTTAACATATATGATACAATAAAATATCTTGATGGTGACTCTCTTATCTTTGCAACTGGTGTTTTGGATTCATTAGCATAAAATTGGTTTGAGATTAATAAGAAGGACGAGCTAAAGACAACTATGAGGGAAAGTCTTTCTAATGGTAAAGAAACTAATATTTTCCCTAATTTTTGTTTGCTAGAGTGTATGGCAGCATTGGATAGTTTTGTGAAAGTAAAAGAAATGAAGATAATATATTATCTAGAGTAAGGCATGCCTAGGCCTAGTGACCAACTCATTGTTTCAATAGTTGTTGGCCCTTGAAATTTTTCTTGAAGAATTAAGCATGATTTAAATGAATTTTGAGGTTTGATGGATAAAGTTTTGGATTTTCTTGTTATGTAAATGTTAGTAGAATTTATTATATGGTTTGGTTGTATTAAAAATGGTATGAATGCATAAGGGCAAATTGGGAATGACACTTAAGGTTTTAAGACTTAAGGCTTAAATGAAAGGGCAAAATGGAAAATTGACCCGAATGTTTGGACTTTTGGAAGAGTTTGAGTTTTTAGAATTTATCTTAGTGAATATGCAATATATAGGTCCTCAAATTGTATTCCTATTGAATGGGAATTTTTTATTTGATAAAGGGAATCAAGGAAGGCATGAGGATCAAGAGGAGAAGCATCTTTTAAGCATGTATCCGAGCAAGGAATTCAGGTAGGTTTCATGTTTATAATTTAGTAATGAGCCAATAAATGTTTTCTCCCAAATCAAGAATGATTTCAAATTACTTCATAAATGTTGTTTTGTTTCTTTTGAATGATTTGCAAAATTTCTACATATTTCGGTATATGAACTTTGTTGATGAATTTTCAAAAATAAAGATGGAAATGCATTGAAACATTTTATGTTATGTCTTGGAAAATTTACGGCATTTTGCATATTCAGAAAAGAAGAAAAAGCATGAAAGCATTTGATAAAATGATTTGAGCATGATTATGTGCTTCTGATTGGGCGAGAGTGGAACCATTCTGTTTGTCACGTGCACGTCGACAAGAGCCTTCTCCCGGCTGCCCGCTTGTGGCATATGAGCTCCGAAAATGAACTCATTATGTTCAGGGTATAAACTTTGGTTTCTCCCTTCTGTTTCCATGGAACCCTCGAGCCAATTGTTGTGCATTGCATCTTTGAATTGTCAAGTATGTACATAAATTGAGTGTTTTGTATTGATGGTTAAATGGATATGCTGTATTGATGTGATGACAATTTTTAACTATGAGTTTTGAATTCAAACTTTGAATTTGATTGAGAATTTGGGAACAAAGCGTTTTATGAATTCATGATGATTTTCATATGACAAATGAACATTTCAATGGTTTTGCTCATTCTTCGTTATAAGCATGTTACCCATGAGCTATAAGCTCACCCCTTTCATTCCCACCTTTAGGTGTTGAGCAAGAGATGGAGTGAAAGAGAATCAAGTCATCACTCCCCATTTGCTTTTGTTGCAATTTGAGTTATTTATGTAAAATACAAGGATTTGTCACTCTTCAAGAAATATTAATTCATGCAACTTTTGTATCTTTTTGAGATTTTGGATTATTGTTGTATTGTGGCTTGGCATGCTATTAGAGCTTGTAAAATCTATTCTTTTGATGTTAATATGTTATGTATGGATGATGTTGAGTGGAAGTATGTATTGCATATATGGATCAGGTTGAGTGGAAATTCGGCATACTTGAGGAAGTTATGGATTTGATGTGAATATTTTTGATAGTGAATTGTTGTTTCATACATATATATAGAAATGAGATGTATTATGGAAAAAGGAGCATAGAAATGGTATGAGACTTTAAGCTTCACGTTTTCTTTGGGTTACGCCAATGCTTATGGTTCAATGATTGGACTTCGAAAATGGGGCTCATCATGTTTGGTGTCAGAGCAAGGAGATGAATCGATGAAGGTTAAGGAAACTTCATCGGAGTACAATCATGTCACAGGGTATCTGTTTTAGAGTTGGGCTCTAGAAACGGGACCCAGCATGTTTGGTATCAGAGTAAGAAAAGATTACAAGAAACCACGCTTAAGTATGATGGTATTTTGTTAAGAGTTGGATTCCGGAAACGGGATTATCATGTTTGGTATCAAAGCAAGAGGAGATTGCGAGGAAATAGAACGATGATAGTTATAGTTTTCTGTTTAGAGCCGGGCTCTGGAAACGAGGCCCAACAATAGTACACACACCAAAATTGGAGTTAAAAACATTGCCAAAAGACCCAAAATATATGTTCCTAAGAGAGGGAGATAACTTACTAGTACTAATCTCAATTAAGATGACTTTTAAACAAAAAGAATGATTCTTAGAGGTTTTGAAAAATATAAAATGGCCATCAGATGGATGATAGCAGACATTAAAGATATCAGTTGTTTTACTTGTATGCACAGGATCCTTTTAAAAGATAGAGCTAAACCCATAAGGCAACATTAGAGAAGATTAAAACCCTTGATGACAGGTACTAAAGAAAGAATTTTTTTAACCCAACTCATGTTGAGATAATCTATCCAATTTCAAATAGTGAGTAGGCTAGCCCTATACAAGTAGTTTTGAAAAAGATGGGAATTATGGTGACAACACCACTCAATATAGAAATTTAGTTCCTACTAGGGTCCAAAATGGATGTCAAGTTTTTATTAAATATAGGAAATTAAATTCATGACTCGAAAGACCATTTCCCTATCCCATATTAATCAAATGCTAGAAATATTAGTTGGTAAAACATTTTACAATTTTTAATGGTTTTTTAGGATACTTTCTTATCATAATTGCTCTTGAAGATTAGGATAAAAAAAGACTTTCACTTTTCCTTTTGGAACTTTCATGTACAGGTGAATGTACTAGTTACTTTCTAAACATATATGGGAAGCATATTCTCAAATTTTATAAAGTAGAACATTGAGGTTTTTATGGAAAAATTTTATATTTATGGAGACTATTTTTATGAATGTTTACATAATTTGAGTTAGATTTTACAAAGATGTAAGGAAGCTATCCTCGTTCTTAATTTTGAAAATTGTTATTTTATGGTAGAACAAGGTATAGTCTCAAGGCAACTTATTCATCTAGGGGGATTAAAGTAGGTAAGGCCAAAATAGATGTTATTCAATCTTTTCCTTACCCCACTAGTGTGTGAGAATTTTGCTCATTTATCAACTATGTAAGTTTCTATTAAAGGTTTATGAAAAAAATTTCGTACTAGCATCATCATTGTACAAGTTACTCCAAAAAGAGGTTACTTTTTAAATCAATAATGATATTAAAGAAGCCTTTGACAAGTTAAAAAATTTATTTGTTTTGGCCCCTATTATTTAATTACCTAAGTGGGAGTTGATGTTTAAACTCCTGTGTGATGCAAGCGATAAAGTTGTAAGAGCTGTTTTAGGAAAACGAGTAGAGAAAATGCCTTATGATATTTACTATATGTCTATGACCTTAAATGATGCCTAGAAAAATTACTTAATAACTAAAAAAGAGTTATTAGCAGTAGTTTTTACTTTTGAAAATTTTCAATCCTACTTGTTAAGTACTGAAGTCATTCTTTTATCTAATCATGCCTCTGTAAAATACTTGTTGTCAAACAAGGAAGCAAAACTCATATTGATGGGACAGATCCTATTGTTAAGTGAATTTGATTTGGAAATCAAAGACAAGCAAGGTGCAAAAAATTGAGTGCAAATCATTTAAGTTTCTTATTTCATGTTAAAAACTTTGATTTATAAGAAGAATTACCAAATGAACAACAATTTTTTGTGGGTGTCCAATTTTTATGGTATGAAGATATAGTAAAATATTTGGCTACTAATATGCTACCTACAAATCTATTAAAAGCTTGAAACGACAAGATCAAGAGTGATGCTAAGCACTATATATAGGATGATCCATATTTGTGGAAGAATTGCTCTAATTAGGTAATTCAAAGATGTGTACCTAAAAATGAAATCTCATATATCCTTATATTTTGCCATTTATATGCTTTTGAAGGACATTTTGGTGTTAAATGAATAGCAAGAAAGATTTTAGAATATGGTTTCTTTTGATCTTCATTGTTTCAAGATAGTTACCTATTTGTAAAGCTTACAAGCAATGTTAAATAACAAGTTTTATCACTCAAAGGAATGAGATGCCACAAACTCCAATTTTGGTTAATTAAATTTTTAACAATTGGGGTATTGATTTTATGAGACCTTTTTCCTCTTATTTTAATTTTGTCTACATTTTGTTAATCATCGATTATGTGTCAAAGTAGGTTTCAAAAATGACACCTGAAATGATGATTCCAAATTAGTTGCATTTTTTCTTAAATATAATATTTGATGGTGGTTCCACATTCTACAAGCCTTAATTGCAACCGAATGGTTGAGGTTGTCTTAAAGAAATATGGAGCAATTCATAAGATTGAAACATCATACCATCCACAAACAAGTGGATAAGTTTAAGTTTTAAACAAATAAGTTAAATTAGTCGTAGAAAAAAATGTTGGACCAATAAGAAAAGACTAGAGTTTACGAATTGAAGACGCACTTTGGGCTTACTAAAAAACTTACAAGACACTAATTGGCATGTCATGTCCTTGACAACTGAAATATACAGCATTTTAGGCTATTAAGCAGTGCAATACAAGTTTGAAGAAAGTGGAGATCACAGAAACTTATAGTTAAAGGAACTTGAGGAGATTTGTAATTAATCCTATAAAAATTCAAGAATTTATAAAGAAAGAACAAAAGCTTTATGTGGAAAATTCATTGCATGAAAAGAATTTTCCATTAGGCAAAATGTTCTCCTTTATCATTATCATATTTGACTATTTCCAAGCAAGTCAAGATCTTGAAGGATTGGACCCTTCATTATAACTAATGTATTTCCATATGGGGTAGCTGAAATTCAAAGCATGTCTACCTCCATAGTTTTTAAAGTTAATGGCTAGACTCTCAAATCTACTATAAGAATGTAAACATTACAACAATGGTAGAAATAGATTTAACTGATCCCATTTATTATAAATAATATGACATCACCATCGAGCTATGACATTAAATAAAAGGGTTACTAGGAGGCAAACTAAATATATTTTAGTTTTACTTTTAATTTCATTTCAATATATTTTCTGTTTAGGCATTAATTTTCTTCATTAATAAAAAGGAGTTGAAATTGGGCAGAGCCAAGACAGAAAACAAAGATTTGACTTGTTCTTAAAGACAAGATACTATGGAATTGTACACAGCCATGTTCAATCTGACATGTTTGTTTTACACGATCGTATTAACATACCTGTGTGGACTTGGACATGCTAGTGTTCTATAGAGCATATAACTATTTGTAACCATATGGAGGGATAATGTTTTTGCTCAGACGTGCCCTTATGAAAGTTAGACACGTGCATACACAAAAGGTTATGATCATATCCCTTAAAGCGTATAAGTTTATGCAGTCATAAGAAGTCATGATAATTTTTATATGCGATCTAAAAAATAACTATGTGACCATATCTGACACATAAATTCATAAAATTCCTAAATTCCTAATAAGATGTTAGACATTTAGTCTCTACCTACCACACAAGCCATGCTTGGATGACCTACCAACCATGCACCCTCGCTAATTTCCCTTCCAAAACAAAGAGAAAAATATAGCATTTTCTTTTTCTTCTCTCTTTTATTTCCTATTTTACTAATTTTGTTGCTTTACTATTAAACATTAAGGACAATGTTTGAAATATTTATGAGAGGTGGGATATTTTCCTTTATTTCGATTTTATGATATTTAAAGTATTTTTAGGTTGTCTAAACACTTTATTGCATTAATTGTTTGTTTTCATCTAATGCTTTTGGAAATTGATGAAATAAGATGTGTCAAAGAAATTTTTACTAAATTGCTTTGAATGAATTGGATTGTGTGTGCAAATTGGGACTAAAACTGATTAAAATGAAATCTAAACATATTGATAAGTTTAAATAGCTAAGGTATGCACTTAGACAAAGTGAGGCAATTGATTGATGAAGTATTGCATAAGGAAATTTGATAACCTTAAAGGATATAAACATCTTATGTTTGTTCATCTTCCTTTGGTGCCTATTTCTCTATTATTTAGATACCTTATTGAACTTACTTTGAATAGAATTGAATTGCTATTATGCATATAAGATTGAATGTGATAAAGGCTTTTCTTATTTTCATCACTTAACTTAAAAATCCATATCACGAACCTAACCTATCATCTGTCAGATCACCTAACTAGACATCTAAATAGAGTTTTCTAAAAGTTATTTAATGAGCAATAATAACAATGCTTTAAATTTTGATTTCCAAGTTAGTCATTTTGTATTAATTTTTCATGATGGCTTGATAAGTGCATAATTGTTGATACATTTATTCCCTAATGCTTTCTGATTAATGTTATATTGCACTTAAGATATTTTGGTTTATAATTTTTAGTAGGTACAAGTTAAAGGAATAATAAGCAAAATGAACTAAATTCACATCCTTTAAGCCATTATATCGATGCTCAATTTTATTTCCTTTTGTAGAGTGATAAGGAGATGAATTGGGGTGAAGATATGATAAAGAATGGAAGCAATGGAGCTATTATGTTTTACACGATTGTGTATGGAAGCATGTTACTCACTGGAAATGCATACAAACTGGAAATGCATACAAACTTGAAGTATTGTTTTATTACATTCATGAGTTTCTAATTTCTAAATTAGGGTTTATTTTGAAGCTTTTTGTGAATTTAATATTTATTGATTCAATACAAAATTATGGTGTTGTGATAATTTTGCAAATATTTCAACAATAAATCGAGAGTGTGAGTCAAAAGTAATCTAATTAAAATGCACATCGAGAGTTGGTATTTTATTAAGTCGTGTAATTATCAAATCAACTATTATTCCAAGAGAGATATAATGTGAGAACTTGATTATTCAATAGATAGGTCAAAATCTAATTGAAAATGTTAAGAAAGTTTTGTGAATTGAGAGATTACAAAATCTAGATTTTTCGGATTCAATTAGGGTTAACTGGTTAGGTATTAAAAGAGAGTATTCAATCCCTTAGGAGATCTAGGATCGACATATAATTGGATCAATTAGAGTTGAATAAAAAAATAATGAAACAATAAATCCTAAGCATTCATCCTTAATTAATCTTACAATAAATTGCCAGCTTACTGATTATTTGTCATTTGCTTAATTTTATTTAATTACTTTAATTTTTGTTATTATTTTCACTCTTGACATATTTTATTACCTTAGGCAAAGTTAAGTTCAAATTCTTTATCTAGTTCCTTGTGTTGATACTACAAGTTACAATCCATATACTTGAGGGTATTAAGAGTTTTATTATCTATAAAACAGGCTCAATAGGTAGATAAGAATTAGAAAGCTTATAGTTTTTAAGATCTTTTAATAGATGTATAGGTGATGTTTATTTTTAAATTCAATTTTGCTATTAATACAGAGAGAGAAAAGGAGTTAGGGCTATGGCATATGAATGATAAGCCATTGTTTTTAAAGAAATAGAGGTAAGTAATACTTATTAAGAGCTAAAGACTAAACATATTTCTTTATGGATAAACATTCATAATATGCCATCAATTGTAATGAATACACAAACTCTGTTTAGCAACTTAGATTCAAGCCTTTACACGACAAAACATATGAAGCACAAGGAATTAGAAGGAATCACTCCTAAAAATTGATGATAAATAATATGTTATAAGCATAAGGAGTGTCCCTTCACAACAACTTCTCCCTTATTTACATCATAATGAATTCACCCATGTCATACAACTTTAGGAGAAAAGCCTAAGCTGAATTACTTTATAAAATAAATAATTGTCCTCGTTGATCACTTTTTTTATTCTTTTTTTCTTTTCTTTTCTATTTTTTCTTTTTTAAGAAAAAAATGAAAGAAACTACATTAACGATAGAATTTGTTGATAAGAGATGAAAGAATCACATACCATCAATTATAACTAACCCATATATATGCATACCCCCACACTTATACTCTATGCATCTACAAACATCGAGAATCACAAATGCTTTATTAACTTTAAGGCTTAGGTAAGACATTTGGTTAGGTTAAAGGCTCTTAATGTGGTTAACAAAATAAAAGGCTAACAAAGCGCAATGCGGCTTAATAAAAAAAAGGTCATATTATTAAGTAGGCTACTTGGCTAATGTAACTTATAAAATAAAGAAAGCCTATATCATTTCCATGTTAATTCATTTGATAAAAATGAAGTATCGAATAGAAAATCAAGGCAAAGTCAAGATGTACATGTCGTGAAAGTTATACATGATCAAAAGATAATGAGATTGATATAAATGTGTAAGTCTAAAAAGCTCAAAATCTTACTAGCTTATGTCTACCTACTATTCACTACTCTTTTAAAGAATATGTACATTAATCAATCATAAGAGTAAAAATACATGTCCAAGATTTCATGAATTTATCTAGTTAATTATACTCTCTAATTATAACTATATAATCTTAAAAGCAATAAAAAGAGAAAATGTTTTTTAAACATGTAAAAAGAACTTTAAAAAACCAAAAAAGAATTTAAAACAAACATAAGCAATAAGTTCCTCAACACACACTTAAAACTTACATTGTCCCTAATGTAACATTAAATGTAAGACATAGAGTATTTCACTTCCATTAGATTGCCTCATACTCAGTGTCTTTATTTATTATTATTGACTCGACTCCATGTTTTCTCATCATGTGACAAAATTATGATATCTAGATGCACCACTTCTACAATTTCCCCTTGAAATTTCAAGATAAGGCTTGATTCGATGACCACTCACATTTAGTATTTTTCATGTTTTCAAACTCTTAATCTCTACTAGATCCCTACACTTCGGAGGTATTTTTTTTTCTTGGAACTTGTTTGATTGCATCTAGAAAAAGTATATTTACCTTTCAAAAAGTCTCCAATATTTATTTATCCTTTTCCTTCTTATTTGATTTTGCTAACCTGCTAAGAAAAAAAGGATGATTAGTATTAACTACATTGGGACATTCATAATTTACCTTTGAGCTAGATGAGGGATCTCCCTCTTCTGTTATCTCCTTTTCAATCTCATCTTTGTTTTCAATCCTTTGTAGGGTCCGCTTAGGATCCTCAAGCTCCCTATCGATCCTTAAGGTCATCGCATTAATATTCTTTAGATTTATCTCAGGTTTGGATGGTAACTTTCCTCTACTTTGTGATTCTAAGCAGTTAATAACCACCACCATCTGACTCATCTGACTCTCTAAATTATGGATGCTAGATCTTATATCTTGGAATTAAGATCTTGTTTCTTATTGAAATTGCTTTACTTCCTGCTGGAATTGCAGAGTAATAGTAGCAAAAGACTTAACTATATCTTATCTTCCAGTTATGTACCTAATTTGGAAGAAGAGGCTTATGGTCTATATGAAAATTGTTGTGCATTGTTATGTGTAACTTCTATTGATTTTACTTGCATTCATATTTGGATTTTCATTAATTCTTGCATTTTAATTCAAATTTTGAAATGAATTAAGTGAAAATGGCATCGATGTTGCATGAATGTTGAATGGAGTGTCTTGAGTGTTGCATGAAAACAAGAAAAAGTGTAAATGAAAGAAGGAATGTTGGACGTGAATTATGCATGGTGTCACATTTAATGCATGCATTTTATGGAGTCACAATCATAACTATGGAAGTCACGGGTGTGAGACCCTTACAGTAACAGGTGTGATAGAAATTTTCTCTAATTCATTTAATATTACGTGTCATTTGATATAGGTTTTGACGACGTAAAAACCTAAACCTAAACTCGCTCTAAAAATAAAAAGAGAATAGAGGCTAGAAGTAGACAGATGGATCAAGACTAGAGAAAAATTAAGAATAAGAAAAGAGAAAAAAGTACAAATGCTAGAGGTGGAAAAAACAAACGACCAGTCAGTGGTGAGGAAGAAGAAAAACAACATATAGAGAGAAGGCAAAACTGAAGCTAGTGGTAGCATCTAATCGTCTGGGTGAGAATCAACTAGAGGCATAAGGTAAGAGCTGATGCAGAGAGCTTGAGATTGGCAAAAGACCTATTACCACCTTCCTCATCCAAACAATCTTTGTTTTCTCATTCTGTTTTACTTTTATATCTGTGTCATTATTGAATCTAAACCTATTACTCTATTAGTTCTTTGATAGTTCATTTGGTTTGATCATTCTATTTATTGATTTAATACTTCTTTGTTGCTAATAATGGTGGGATTGAAGTATATAAAGATAATGATCCTTTTTTATTATATGATGGGTTGATTTCTATTCTTGCGAATTAATGAAACTATTTTAGTCAACTATGCATTAATGAGTTATTGTTTTGTTGTCTTATTATTTGCTATAGTTTCTAAGCTTATTAGATGTAATAGTGTGACCAACCTTTACATCATTTTGGTATTAAACGAATGATTGAGAGAGAACTTTAATTTTAGAACGAGAAACTATAGAAACTTAAGTTATGAATTAGAAATATATTAACTTAAGTGGGTAATTATTAGTTGGGCTTACATGATTGAATTGGACGATAAACTTGTTAAACAAGAAAGTTAGATTTAGTTTATTATTTGAATTAATTTAGAACCCAGTTGGCAATTTTAGCAAGGCAATTATCTAATCAATTCACCTTAGTCATATATAGGAGATTAAATTAGTGAAATTAATTTCTCAAGAGTTTTCCATACCAGATGGTCAAATCATTTTTGCTTCCAGTTAAATCAGTTTACTTTTTAGTCTAATTGCGCAATTTTCTGTAAAGCCTTCACTCAACAAATCAGGATGGAATGTTTAGGATTACATTTGTTTTTATTTTTACTTAAGATGAAGCTGAGTGAACCAATTTCACCTCTTTGAGAGACAATCCTGGGTAATCAACTACAACTACCTCATATATTTGTGAGTAGGATAGCCTAGGTATTTTTAGAACTTATTTTGGGCATAACAAGTTTGGGCATCACTACCGAGGAGGTGTTTAGTGTTTACACTTAATTTAATTTTGATTGTTTTTTCGATTATTTTATTAGTCCATACATACATTTTTGTTGTGTTATTTCATTGAATTGTTTTAACATCTTTTGTTACTTATTCCATGTTGTTTTTATTTTGTTTATACAAGGAAGGAGGTCGTGGATGTAACATCCCGTCACCGATGGGATGAGTACAGTGAGCGTCATTCATATTTGGCATGTACATGCATTTGTAGCCTCTTTACATTTGATTAATTGGCAATTATTGTACTAGCATATGTGAGTATATACATGTATGACATATCCCCGATATGATTGGATAAATTGAAAATTTGGAGATAATTAGGTCAATTGAGCTTTGAGAAATTTAATTGGAGTGAGAAATTAGAATTTGGAGTTTGAAATATGGAATTGGAGAGTATGATCGTGAGTTTATAATTTTGAGGAATTATAGAAATTTTTCTGAAATTTTCGGAGTAATAAATCCGGACCAAAAAATTGACCTAATGACTGATTAATTAGATTTTCGGTTCCAAAATTGATTATCCGATGGCATAGAAAGATTAGAATTTGGATTTGAGGAATTAGGGTTCAGAGCCATTGGAATTCGGGAGAAATTAGAATAAGAAATTGAATTGAGGTTGTTCGGATTGGTCTTGTGGCAATTAAATTGCCAAACAACCCCTTAGCCATTTAAATTACTTTGTATATAAACCCTATTCTTTGAAATTGCTTCCACGATGCCCTCTTGCTTTTGAAGAAAATTTGGTTCTTCTCTTCCTTCCTTCATCGTGGATCTCCTCTTTGATTGCTTCTTGATTTCTTCTTGCAAATTGCTCCTACCCTTGTCTTTAATCTATTCCTTTGGCTTAGTGTTAAAGAAGATGATGATGGGTTTGGCTTGTGGAGAAACCGTGGGTTGTGAGAGTTGAGGGATTGGTGATCTTTGAGGATTTGAGGTTTAAACAAGTAAGTTCTCTTCTTTCTTGCTTTAGATAGTTAGATTTGTGGATTTTAATTGAGTTATTTTTGATGATTGGGTTGAATAATTGATGAATGGAGAGGGTTAGGTTTCGGTTGATGATTTTGCTCGAATTGATGTTGTTAAATTAGGGATAATGGTTATTTGATGGAATTGAAGTTAGGAATTAGTTGTTTGATGTATATTGAATTGTTTGGGAGTGTTTTGAAAAAGAAAAATTCGGATTGGAAGTTTACAGAGTTGGAAATCTAAAAAAATCTAGATTTTTTAGCGTTGCTAGGTTTGCACGCTGCGACGTGTGCGAAGATAACGCCGCGGCGAGCAAATTAGTCCCGCACGCCGCGGTGAGCGAGAATGGTTTCGTCGCATCGAGAGCGCCGCGTACGTCGCATCGAGCGAGGAAGATTTTGTCGTGTCGAATGCGACGCGTACGCCACGACGAAGACGAGGAGGCTCGCCGCAGCGAGGGAGCGAAAAATTCCGAAATGTGATTTTTGAAGTTTAAGTTTGGGGATTTAGGAGTTAGGCTAATCCAATTGGTTCTTGATTTATTTCAATTTGGAGATTTTGAATTCGAGATTTAGAATTGATTTTGGGGAAAATTTCAGATTAGTGTCAGAAATGTCATAAACATGTATGGTACGCAATTAAATTTGTTTAGTGTGCATAATTGACTTTAGAAATTGGGTAATTAGTAATATTTGTGTGTTCTGATTGTATAGAGGTACTAGTGGAGTGTCAATCCTCCGACGTAGCTGAGACTTCCTGACATTAGCTCGGAAGTTACAGGTGAGTAACCTAGTTGATTCCTCAATCTTTGTGTGCTTAATTTCGTGCTTATGCCATGAGGAAGAAATGGAGGGTTATGTGTTTGATTGTAAATGGGTTTCAGACCAAAGGTGTCCGAAGGATCAGTAATTTGTTATTGAAGTGTTATACGTGTGAAATTGAATGTACATTTGGCATGTGTAATTAGCAATTGGGGCTTTTGGACCCTGATTTTTAAGTGAAAATAAGAAATATTCAAAAGTGGATGAGTTAATTGAAATTAAGTTAAAAATCAAGAAATAAAGAGAAAAAGTGTGAAAATTTGAAGAATTTAGAAAGTTTGACTTTGGGGATGAATAGTGATAAAATGTTTGACTTGAGA
>JANZLD010000005.1:17728379-17739722 GCA_026413575.1 Erythroxylum carthagenense | reverse complement strand
AAGCATATAGTAAATTAGTAATGTCTGGGAGCTAATTGATTTACAATAAACCCATCAGATGTAAATGAGTTTCAAGATGTAAAGGACTCAAGATAAATTTTAGTGGATTAGGGCTCGCTTGGTTGCCAGATGGTTCACTCGGAGAGAAAGGTTTGACTTTAATGTTATCTTCTCTTCATTATCCTTAATTGATACATTTTGAGTGATTAAGGCAATGGTAGCTCAGGATGATATAGAGTTACATCAGATGGCTGTCAAAATCGCTTTCTTGTATAAAGACCTTTATTAAGCGGTCTATATAGTACAACCTGAACAATTTTATAATCTAGAAGGAATTGACATGGTTTATACGTTGAGCAAATCAATATGTGGTTTACATCAAACCTCCCAAAAGTGGTACCTTATATATAATGAGGTTTTGAGGTCTTTCTGCTTCATGGAAAATAAAGTTGAGTGATGCTTGTACTACAAGGTCAAGGGGAGCACGATTATCTTCGTATTCTATACGTGGATGATATATTACTCACATTAAATAACTTGACCATGTTGCATGAGGTTAGGCAACTTTTGGCCAAGCAATTTAATATAAAGGACCTTAGTGAGGCATCTTTTTTAATAGGTATTTAGATTCACTGGGACAGATCTCAACACTAATTAGGTCTCTCACAAGAGTGCATACATTAAGTATATGTTACAAAGGTTTAATACGGTTGAAGTTAAACCTATTGTAGCACTAATTTCTCATAGTGACAGATTGTCTTTGGCACAATGTTCAAAGAATAAATTAGAAAGAGAGGGTATGAGGAATGTTCCATGTTTTAATGCGATTGGTAGCCTAATATATGCCTAGATGTACACTAAGTTGGACATTGCATTTACTGTTGGATTGCTAGGTTCATATCTGGCTAACCCAAGTATAGACCATGAGAAACGAGCGTTGAGATACTTAAAGGGAACCAAGGATTATATGTTGACATATAGAAAGGTCAGTAGTCAAAATCTCGTAGGGAATCCATATTCAAATTTTAGCTATATGTCCAGATGATCGAAAGTCCACTTAAGTTTACATTTCTGTATTTGCAGATGGTACAATGTTGTGGATGAGTGTCAAGGAGATACTGGTGACTTCCTCGACTAAGCATACAGAGTGCATATTATGAGGCTGCTTCACAGGCAGTTTGGCTCAGAATCTTGATTTCTGAGTTGTCTGTGGTTGATTCAGTGGCTAGACCCATTTGGTTGTACTATGATAATCTTGCTACTATATTGTTTAGTAAAAAAAAGAGAATATCACAGGGTCTTAGCATTTGGAGGTCAAATATTTGACCATGGAGTTGATATAAAAAGGTGACATTAAGGTTTGGAGCATTTAAAAACTGAGAAAATATTAGCTGATTCTTTAACTAAAGGACTTCACTCACTTGTTTTTTAAAAACAAGTATATATGGGTGTAGTGAAGTCCTTAGATACTGTCAGTTAGGGATCATTATGTTTGCTCCTTATATATTTGTACAATTTTCATGTATTATGACACTATGATGTTTATTAATAAAGATAATCATCTTTTATTCTCAGTAATAAATGTTCTTGTGCAAGGTCATAATATATATGGAAGTCTTAAAATCCGTGTCAATCTTAAGCATTTTAAAGCTTACTGGCCATATATAGTGACCTTGAGCCTATATTATTTAAACCCATACAGTCTAGTACCAATATCCATAAATTTTAACATGATATAGGGAGTATAAATTTTTAATTCCATAAAGGTTCTCTAATGCAATTTAGCATTCAGTTAGAGAACATAAAGATTTTATCTGATGCAATTTAGCATTCAGTTAGAGAACATAAAGATTTTATCTGATGCAATTTAGCATTTGGTGAGAAGAAATAAGATTTCTCTAATTTTGTTTAGCATTAAGTGAGAGAAATCAAGATTTCTCTAATGCAATTTAACACGTGCGGTTTAGCATAAAGTTTGGAGAAATCAAGACCTACAAACAAAGATGATACAATTTAAATCATCATCTTAGTTTGTCACACTCTATTTTCCCATTCATGTTAATGAGGTCTTAGATATGCGTGATTTTATTAGATCTATGTCACACATGTCATATGTATTTTATAATTTTCAGTATCGAAAGCCTTACGGGACAGAATGATGTACTTTCGTTATCTTTGGATTAAATGTTTTATTTTTAATTGTAGTTGACTAATACAGTAACTTAGCTTAACCAAGTTTTTAATCTGTTTTAAACTTGAGTCAATATCATAATTAATTATTGCCCAAGTGAGAGACTGTTAGATATTTTTGACATTTTCCATTGAGTTGGACAACGATTAATTATATTATGTCAGTTTTCAATAACTTATCAGTTAAGTTACGTAATTCGATCCGGATAAAGCTAATAAAGTGGCCTAATAAATAATCTAAGTCACTCACTGAAGCTCAGGAGGAAAATAGATCCTAATCAATGTGAACCGGACTCATATCGGGCTTGTGATGGAAAAGCCCAATATAGATGCTATATAAAGAGGTTAAGGTCTCTTACAGTTACTCATGTCATTCATGAATATAAAGTTACTCTGACTCATTTACAGGTTCACGTTTTGATAAAACTATAGAAAGATATTAACTATATCCCCATGAGCAAATCCCATTAAAGCGACGGTGGATTCGCTCTCGTTTCAGCCTCAGAAAGCTTGTTTGAAGTTATGAAACTGAAATTACGTATTTTCACATTTCTTCGTTTATTTCTCTTTCACGTTCGATCCAGGATACATAACTAAGGTCCCGTTACGTATTACACTTTCCTCTCCTATCTTCTCTATTCTCATTCTCTCATAAGTACAACAACAAAACATTATTGCATTTGTGTCACTGTTTTGATTGTTTCCTTCCCCTTACTATAAATTCCCACACAAAATCTTCCATTTCTCTGCCTCCTAATTTTGTAAATATTTTGACTTATTGATTTCTAATATATGACATCAAACCTCTTTCAATACTGTTGGCCACTTTCGTTTATTCCTTTTCTTTGATCACTCTTAACAGAAGTTGATCACTTTTAGATAAAACATGTAGGTGGCAAAGAAATCATTGGGAGTTGGGATGTTGAGCATTGTGGCAATCAACACCGAGCCTCCTACATCAACAATGAAGCTCAATAATCCCTATGAGATCGTGAGGCAATTGGTTTTTGGCAATGTAGTAATGGTGTTTAGCGTAAGTGGTTGCTGCATGTACATTGTGGCCAAGCATCTCCCCTTTAACTTTGACATTTGTTTGATCGTCCTAGAGCTTGACCACCACTCCGCTTGCCCAAACATTCGGGCACTCCTTTTCCAGCTTGCATCTGATGGGTAGTAGCCCGTACCATCGGTGTTTGAAAGTGGCCAAAGTGTGAAATTATTCATAAACAGCATGAATACCAAATAAAAATGTTGGGGCAATCTCAGTCGCAACTATCAGCCTATCAGGATGATAAAAATGGATAAAAACATTGCAAAAAAACTTAACATCGAGTTACTTTCATAACACATTAAAAGTTTAAATGTTTTAGCGTCAATTTTTGACTAGTATTGTAAAATCAAGTAAAATTTAGGATTTTTTTAATAACATCCATCAAAAGATTTATAATTTTCAAATATATCACCAAAATAAGTATAATGTGATATAGTTGTTTATAATTAGGTTTTTCATAATTAGGGATGGCAATGGGCCAGTTCGAAGCCAATCTTACTAATTTTTTAAAATATTTTTTTCATATTAAAAGTATAAAACAGTTTTATTTAATTGAGTTCAGACTTGGGTTGCCCAAGCTTACTGAGACCCAACTTTTTCAAGTAAAATGATATCATTTTATTTAGAAAAATTGAGTCTCGAATCTGGTTAAGCCTGATTTGGCACATAGGCCGGCCCATTACCATCTCCATTCGTAATAAAACTACACATGTTTGAAATTATTAAAGACTTTATCAAGGAGAAACTTCATAAAGTACCGATTTCCATAATTTATATACGTACTGCTGAACACAAGTAGCAGATTTGTTTACACAAGAAATAATTCGACAACCTAATCTGCAAGCTGGAAATGGATGATAGATATTAAAACCAACTTGAAGGAGAGCATCGGAAGCAAAAAAATTGGAAGTAGGATTTCTGCCTTGGCTGAATCTTATTGATTTTACAGCTGTACCTCTATTAACTCTGCGAGTACTTAGAAGAGCTTTCAATTTTCCTCGGGTGAATGGAATGCAACCTTGCTATAGTGAAATCAAGACTACATTAAAAAAAAAGAGACCAAAAAGTACAAAATGTTCCTTTTTGAAAGAATTAAATTAATGTGGTTGTGTAGATGATAAAATAGTTATACATTACAGAGATTACCGAGCTTCGACAATGGAAAGAGTCACATTATTTGCAGAATGACTGTTTGGTGATGAATCTTTGACCACCAAACTTGTATAGAAAGCAGGCTGCTTAGGTGTACTAAGAGGCGCATGCTCGTTGATTATCATTGAGATAACATCAGACATTGTGGGTCGATCTGATGGTTTTTCTTGGACACAAAGAAGCCCTATGTTAATGTATCTTAGCACCATTGAAGTTGAAGGAGGATCCCCTAAAGTTGGGTCCATCAATTCCAGACCTCTATTAGAACTCCATAACTCCCAAACCTTAAGAATCAGGAAAAGTATCAAATAAATTTCACTGACAGGAAGGTGGTAACAGAAAGACAAGGAAGAAAAAGTGAACTCACATATCCAAGAAGATGGTAAAAGAAATACAAGGAAGAAAGAGTTTTAACTCACCTATCCAAGAAGATGGTAAAAGAAAGACAAAGAAGAAAAAGTGAACTCACATATCCAAGAAGATTGAGCGAGTCATTGTGATAGAAGCCAGTGCTCTTCTTGCCACTTAAAATTTCAAGAAGCAGGACTCCAAAGCTGAAAACATCCGACTTCACTGAGAAGAGACCGTCCATAGCATATTCAGGAGACATATAGCCACTACATTTGTGTTCAATGCAACGTTAATGATTAAAATGCTTTACTTCAAACCTTGCATCATAATGGGAAACGTGTACAAACAATTACTTACTATGTTCCAACTATTCTATTGGTGTTTGCTTGAGTTTCATTTCCTCCAAATATTCGAGCCATGCCAAAATCAGAAATTTTGGGTTTCATATCACTGTCAAGTAGAATGTTGCTGGGTTTCAAATCCCTATGAATAATTCTGAACCTTGAGTACTGATGTAGATAAAGAAGTCCTTGAGCAATTCCTTCGATAATGAGAACACGCATGTCCCAAGTTAATATTTTACCTCTTGCCGGATCTGTTTCAAGAAAACGAGTGATATAGATTACTTTGGCATACGTAACAACTCAGCAGAGAAATAAAGTTACTGGACAAGATGAATACCAAATAGGAAAAAGTCTAAGCTTTTATTCGGCATGTACTCGTAAATCAAAATATTCTCCTCTCGTTCAATGCAGCAGCCTAAGAGCCTAACTAGATTCCTGTGCTGGAGTTTGGCAATCAGTAATGTCTCGTTCCTGAACTCTTGTAGTCCTTGCCCCGATCTTTTAGAGAGTCTCTTGACAGCAATTTCTTGTCCATTCAGCAACCTTCCCTACAAAATGCCCACAACAAGAAGAAAACAGTTGTGTTAATTGAACAAGTACAAGTTTGGAGAGTTTAGTCTTGATATTACGAAGAGATAAAAGCCTGGAGCAAACCACAATGAAGAACCCCTCATGGGACTAAAACCTAATGGTCCTGCACCATGTAAGTGTTACCATCTAAAACTCCTGGCCTGTGTCCTTTGATTATTTTGAGCATTAATGACTACTTGCGGATCAAATTCCATCAAAAGCATGTCAGTCATGTCAAAGAAAGTTTACCTTGTAAACAGGCCCATAGCCTCCCTCTCCCAGCTTATTTGCCACTGAGAATCTATTAGTTGCAGCAGATACACTCTGACGGCTGAATAATGGCAACTCAACATCCTTCTTCCCTCTTTTATTTAGAATATTTGAACTTTTTGATTCACTCGTGGCTAAACTTTGATCAGCGGAGAAATCAAATAATAATAGATCTTCACTCTTATCTTGCTCTCCTGTTAATACAGAATGGCACACCTGTCATTTGGGGAAACTATACGCAGCAGCTTCGGATTTAATCAAACAGACATTTGAGAGACAGATTCAGATTGCAAAAGTAAAAATTACAATCTTATAATGTCGTATTATTGCTTATTCAAGAATCAAGAAGCTCACTATTATAAAACAATATTAGCATAATAGGCTTCACGAACTACTAGAGAAAGCGAAAAGACATGGACATCCTTGGCTTATATGTAGTAGAATGCAAAATCAATGAACAAAACTGAACTTTTACACGATAAGAGGGTCCGCAGATTCTGAAAAGCAACTTCTATACTCTCTTCTTATTTGACTAATTAGAGTTTGATGCTACTAAGACTATGAAACCCAAAAACTTAAACTACTATAGCAAAGCACAAATCCACTGGAGTCATAACATGTCAAAACCATTCAACACAAAAATATATATATATATATTGTTTTGTAAGGCCTGTGAATGGATCATCTCCATATATATATATATATATATATATGTATATATGTACGTGTGTATTCTAACACATGTAATCTATGAATACTCATGGATAAGTTCCAGGAATTGAAATATAAACACTCATCATTAAGTTCCTGGAGTTAAAGGTGATGTAAAACCTCTGTTTCTGAGCTTTCCCAAGCACTGCCAGCATTTATAAACGACAAGAGTAAGCACTGCTACTGCAACAAACACTGGTGCGATAACCCACAGGATTCTCTTCTTACTTGATTCTGCAAAAGGCAACTCAGCATCAGGGGTCATTGGTATATGCTTTTACATAAGTACTACTGTCCTTTATTGTCGATTTGTCTCACCTCCTGGATTTTCAAACTCAGAAGCAGCAAGTCTGATGTAGATATATTGGGCAACCGTTTCACTTACTTCCTCTATTTCTTGTAAATTCATAAGATCACCTTCCCATATGAAACACCCACTATTATTGTAGGCATAAGCGGTACATAAACAATCTTCCATACAATTCAATTTACATATGGCAGCACTTGCTACATTATGTCCTTTTGAATTCGCCGGAAATGTGAGGTTTGACAACAGTAGGAACTGGTCTTCAGTTTTCTCGGTACTGTCATTTCTCTGACACTGAAGAGGCGTGTTCCTAGTACAGCCAGTAGACCAATCATTTGTTGAATTCGCCGTAAAACCTTTCAGGCACTTGCAGGGCCTAGAAGAATTTTTGTAAAAAACACCAAAAGCCCCACATAAATCATAAACATCAGATAGATTTCTTGGCAGCATCCAAACTAAGTCCCATTTCCAAGTTGAAGCTAGCCATGACAGTTGCATAAACATTCCTGAGATATTCAACTTAAATCTCGACAACGTAGAGGAATTACGTAAGGAATAGACGAAATAGCTTTCATTTTCATTGGAAATAAAACTTATGTTATCGATGTAACGCAAACTATTCTCTGGGATTAAGCTAAATGTGCTCCCATTCCATGGTCCACTGGTCCAATACCTAACTGAGTTATTCCACTCTAAAAAAAGTCGAGGATCTCCATTTAAGTCTACTCCCAATGAGAACAAACCTGGTGAAGGATCTTCAGAGTTCTTCCATGAAATAAGCCTCTGTTCTCGTCCATTACGTTTATCAATCCCAAGCTTTGCACCTGGTAGCCATATATCAGTAGGGTAATCAAAACTCTGCCAATATACGGTAGATGGATTTAAGTCATCTCTGATGACAAAATTTCCACTATCCAGAAGTACAGCTTCTGTAGAATTGGACACTTTAGATGTTACCGATGTTGACCAGGCTGTTCTGTTTAATTCAGTAAGAACTATATTTCCATCTGAAGATAGTTCAAGCCTTAAAGAAGCAGGGTCCAGCAAAGGGTTCTCTCTATTAGCCTCCCAGACGTAGATCTTATCCGCAAAATTTTTGTACCAAATACCCAGATATGTTGGCAGGGGAGCAGGCTTTAAAGAATCTCGTGTGAAGAAACCCAGTTCATAGAAACCATTTTGAGACACCAAAGTCTGGGTAGAGGAAAGACCCTGCCCAAGTGGAAGCCTGTCATTTCCAACTGAGAAACCAATTTTTGCATAGGAGAAGCAAATCAGAAACAGCAGCAGAATACATGGTCTTGCAGTGGTTTCCATCATCCCATCAACAGCCGTCGTATTGAATGAAAGCTATAGTATTTAACCTGAGAACCAGCCAAAGATGGTCGCTTTCAGACAGGCAGCCATGAGAATGGTCTTTATAAGGCGGCAGCCATGAGAATGGTCTTTATAAGGCCCCTACAAGTTGGCTCTCCGTGTCTCCGTTTTTTCTGGCTACTTTCCACCTTCACCCACTCCAGCCTTTGGTTGGACTAAGGATATGAATATTTGACATTTGTGGCTCGTCAGCGATTCAAAGTTGGAGAGCAACTTTTCAAAGTCGAATTCAATTTAAAATTCTACACGTCAATTTATAGCGAAATCTATTATACGCAATAACTCCAGGTTGTTACTGTTTCATTCCACATATGGCCTTTCTCAACCAGTAAAGAGTCTGGATTCGGACCTTATGTTTTCGTTTGTCTGAATCCAATTTGAAAGACTGATAAGGCGTTTTTGGCGAAAGGGGGCGCAAGTGTTACAGTCTACAGCTGAAGTAACAAATAGTTTGGAATTATTACTTTTCAATAGTTAAGGGAAGAAGGAACATCGCAAGAGACATTTTGGTGTGGAGGATGGATGACCAATTCGGAGCTGGAATTGGATGGACCTTGGAGCGGGGATTAGTAGCTGCAGAGACGATGACAATGAGATTTAAGATATCACGATTCACATGTTAAGATTCTCCTGGTAGACGACAAGTGCATGAGGTAGCATTAATTTGGAATAACAAACTTTTAATGGAGTCGAGTGCATAATGATGCTTCTATATCTAATGGAAGATTAAAAAAATATTATTCTCCGTACTTCCTTTTTTATTTTTTGAAGAGCATGAATAAGTACGGCGATGGATTTGGGAACAGGTGACGGTGGACCTCTAGTTAATTTCTAAAAAGTTAGACTAGGACATTTTTAATGAAACCTTAACAAAAGTTTAAACATTAGTATTTAAGTTAAATTTTAGTGTAAATATTAAATTTTAAAATATTTTTTGTAATTCGTTTTGGTTATTAGTATGATAACTAGTGAAATGAGGTTTTATTAAATTTATAAATATACAAATAAAAGCAACTTCACATTTGATGTTGCTTCACTAACTATCATAACAGAAGTAAAAGAAGAACAAGAATCCTTATCATCATTAAACCGAAATTCAAACTAATGCTTATAAATGAATAATTAGCTTGACCAACATGTGAAGAAGTTTGCAAACGGATTAGAATAGTTGAAGACATTACGGGATGGGATGGAGATGTTCCATAACCTTCCAATCATAAAAATTGATTTATGTTTCGTATACATTCTTCTTTAGTACAGCGACAATCTTGCTTCTTGCCTTATTGCAATTAACTTTTTTATTTTCAATATTTGAACAAGTCAAAGTAGTATATATATTTCAACTTGTTACCTTAAACTCCAGAAAATTTCTCTTGCCTTTTTTTATTAATTGCGGTGAAACTAATAACTCTTTTGACTTATGGAAAGCTTATTTCCTATCATCATTGAATTCAAAAATAACATCTTTTTAGAGTAATTTGTATAATGGGATGCTATTTTTGAAAATTCTCCAATGAAAACTTACATACCTAAGAAAGGAGCAAACTTTTTGCATATTAACGGGATAAAGTAAATATTGAATAACATCTACCTTGGCTTTATCTGCTTCAAACCTCCTTGGAAGAAACCACATGCTCCAAGACTATACCTTGTTCTATTATAAAATGTAATTTTTCAAAATTAAGAACTAGGTTATTTTCCACGCATCTATTCATGGTAAGGTCTATTCTTTTGTGGATTTGTGACAATTTGATAAAATTGAACACTTTAAAAGGTCCTTTAGATCCAAACATGAGAATTTAGAAAAATAAATATGTTAGTTCATTTTACTATCACTAGTGAATACTGGTTGGTCTTCTAATTTTAAATTTTGGTAGGAATATTTTATCAAGATGCTTCAAGAGATTATGAGAATTTATAATAACTATCTATAGTCCGTAAGAAAATATTTGGAGTTGACATCGACTAACTAAACCTTCAATTGATCAACTAGTTGAACCCCTAATTAATAGAATGTGTAATTGAGCTTAACTAATTAAACTACTCCACAAATCGCTTTTAAAACATTTATATTGACTTATTTTAATAGTTTTCAAAAATTCAAAATGTAGAGATGAGAAAGAGAAAATGACAAAAGGAGTGATTTCTAGGTTTTAAGAGTCAGAAACACATCTCAAACATATTATAATAACTCTAAAAAGGGGTTCAAGTATAGTGAGATCAATATCTTCACAAAGAAGGAGATCTAGGTACATTTTGTATAAGTAACATTTATTATGTATCAATTAGGATATCTAGAATATCATTTATTGATTTAATAATTATTTATAATTGTCTATATGATTAATAACTGCTTGTCTACCTTAATTAACTGAAATTAGATTAAAATTACAAAAATCTCATATAAGGATAAATTTATGGATTTATTAAATTGATAGGTTTGAGGATTTATTTATGCATAATTAAGTATGAAAATTTTTTAAATTGGGCATGCATTTATGGTTAAAATTTTATGGTGTGTAAACGACGTATAACGGAAGCAATATTACTATATATTAGAATGCGTATAAATTTTTCATTATTATGTTGATGTCATAGTATGTAATTGTGAAGTAATTAAAATTATATATGTATATTAAGATTATGATGCGTGTGTTTAATATGAGATTGTGATTAATGTCTGTCATGATGGTGCAATATGAAGCCTAGAATAGACATATGTGTCTGTGAGGTGGTTGTATAGTGAATGATAATTTGTTAGAGCCAATTTAATACAAGATTAAGGTATGTACCATTCCAATATCCACGATGTAGTATTAGAAGCTAGAATCAAGTGTATATAAGTCTATTGCTTGAAGTATACTCTTTAGGATCAAATTTGAATGTGTCTATGCTCTAAATCAGAGCTGTTGGACTAATGGTGGTTGAAAAATTAAATCCCATTTATGTTTTGATAATAATAAAATATATAGAATTAGTTAAGAAATTGTTTCATGTATTTTGGGATTGATATTCAATAA
>JANZLD010000005.1:17698189-17715992 GCA_026413575.1 Erythroxylum carthagenense | reverse complement strand
ACTTCTTTATTTCAAATCCAAATCAAGTGATTTCAGTGGCATTGGAACCGTTAGAACGGAGGGAACAATTTTATTAATAGCCACCCCAAGTCATCTATTGCAAGTTTCTCTATTTGTGGTCGGTTTGTGTTTAGTTTTGGGTTTTCCATGCTTATATGGGTCCGAATGTTGGGCCTCGGAGACGGGGTCCAACAAAAATTGCATAAAAACAATGTACCAAGTTAAGCTTAAATGGACATATCATCCTTTAACATTTTGCAAAAAGTTTAGATTAGTTCTTATTATCATCTTTGATACTAATTTGTATCATAGTGTTTTAAAAATAAAAATGCAACTTCGTTAGATTTTTGTTAGTTTTTCGTCACATAACTGTTAATCTGTTAGACATGGTATACTAGCTAGGTAAATTAGGCTACGTTAATGTTACCATGACTTTTCTAAATTTTAATTTTTATTCTAAAAAATATTTTCTATTTTATAAATATTAAAATATTATTTATTATTTCATCATTTTATAATAAACAAATTAATTGAATTAACATATTTAGCCAAGTTCTTCTTACTCAACACTAATAAATCCTAATGTCAACATGTGAAAATTTTCTTCTAGCCAAGAAAATTTCGTATAAAAATCTTGTTGAAATTTGTTCTTGCCTTATACTTAGCTTTTGAAACCTAAATGTTACCATCAAAACATATCTTATCTTGTCACCTAACTTAAATATTGAAACACCAGACCTTAGAACCACATGTAACAATCAAAATTATAGCCATTATACTTCAGATCTTCAACTAATAATGATTCTTTAGCTTATGTTTAATGTTTGTATAGCTTTAACTCATTTATAAAGACTTATTAGAGCAGTAAAAATCCTATGTGGAAGGTTTATAAGTGTCTAAAATATTTAGTAAGTTTTATTTAACTATTTTTGTACAATTTGAATATTTTGGGTTATTGGATTATAATGAATTTTTATTTTGATGATTATTGTAAGGTTGAGAATTACAAGTTTTTTCATTGGCATGAATCTCAATTTATGTTTTATACAAATTGAGGATAGAAAGTACTAACCTGAAGAGCTAATTAGTTATGAGTAACAAAGGGACAATTGAAGACAAAGAAATGTGTGAGAAAGTTATTAAAAGACTAAAAATTAAGGAATATATAAGAAAATATAGTTTGAAGAGAAAAATAAAACATATAGAGTATAAACTGAAGCTTATTATCAATAAGAACAGCCATTTAAGAAGGTGTTCGTGATATATTTCTTACTATTTTTTGTGGTGATTTCTATTATTGCTATATATTCTTTCCTACTAGTAAAATGTTTAAGAAGAATGTAACTAAGTTTAATATGGTCATTTTGATTGACTGGAAGGTATGTTAATTTCATTTATTTAATTGAATTGTTTGGTTTCTAACAAAAATTTCCATACATAAGCAAGATAAGTGCATATGTTAATTACACTCATATTTCCAGCTAATATACGCAAGCATCATAAAAACATGTGTTGATTTCTAACTAATATAAACACATTTCCAACTACTAATTTATAAATTTGCAAAAACACTTCCACTAATAAGTGTCATTCACATTTTGTTGACTTCTAATTTTAGTGTTAGTTTCTTGTTGACTACAATTTTTAATAGCCTTGCATTTTAAAGCTTGTGTTTGCAATTGGTGTGACGTGATCTTTGGAATGCCCTTCCACCTTAGTCCTTTAAGTTGGAATGAAAGTTGAAAAGTGTTTGAATCAATGAACCCAAATTTTATCTTCATCTTTAAAGTTCAAGTTGATATATATAGTTGTGATTAGAAGTATCTAGTTAGATCTCCAACTGCTTCACAAGTGTGAAAAAATTATTGTTGTTGCAAAATGTCATATAATTTCACTAGACTCTCCAATATTCATGTAACGTTAATAAGGTATTCATGTAACAAAGTCATGTAAAGATGAAATTTACCCTCAATTATAACTTGAAAAAGTGGAATATTTTATGTACCTTTGCAGCTTTTCATGTTACGACTAGATTTGCCATATCTATCACATGATTAAAAGTGCCCCTTTTCTAATAGCCTGTAAAGAGTCGTCACTTTCTTTAGTTCATGTTTAATCATTTTTCCTATTCTTTTTTTGTCATACCAAGCATGACTATTTTTATTAGTGGACGAATTTCTTCATAAGTATTAAGTGACCATAACTTTTGTCCTTTGATTAATTAAAAGATATTGTTGTAAACCATCTCTATGGTAGCACTAATCCACATATGCCTCAGGTTGTTGCTTGATATAGAATGTGGTAGTAAGAGCATGAATGAAAAAGTACCTTTAGAGTTCCCAGGACCAACAACTATATATATTCCCCTTTCTCTAATTAAAAATATGTGTATCATCTCCATTTTTGACTTCATATAACCTATCTTCATTCCAAATTATTCTCCATTTCATTGCACCCAATTTATTCTTGTTCAGATTCTTCATCACTTCAATTGGAGTTTCTTCCTTCTATCTTTTAGTTTTTTCCTTTAGATTAGAATGCCTCTTTATTGTCATAATTCTGATAGTCTCCAACATACTAATAATAGAATGATCTTTGGCCATTAAAGTTTAAAATTTCAACGACCCACTCATATTATTTTCTAAAAAAGGACATTGGGACTCAATACTTTGAAAAGCCTTACTCTAAAATTCCTTAAGATATTCTCCATTCTAAATGATTCTCTATTTCATCTATTCTTGCTCAGCTTCTTCATCACTTCAAACGTAATTTGTTCCTTCAAATATTTAGCCTTTTCTTTTAGTTTTGAATGCCTCTTTATTATCACATTTCATAATCTTCAACATATTGATAATAGAGTCATCTTTAGCCCTTAAAATCTAAAAGTTAAATGTATTGCTCATGTTAGTCTTAATAAGTGGACATTTAGAATCAATTTAGATAATTTAATTTGATGCAAGTTAATTTAATTTGATGAGCTTTTCATCAAGTTATTATAGGAATATTGCCCAATTATAATTCTAAATTACTTTTTTGAGGTCTTTTTCTTTCTACTTTCCCACTTGGTTATATTATATGTCATATACATATCCTATAATACATCATTCTTGGATCTTATAAATACCTAAAAGTTGAAAACAAAAAAGAGTTAGAAATTTATAGCATCAATTATACAACCTAATGTTAGTGAAGCATAATACCTTTTGCATAGATGATATCATTATGATTTTAGTCCCATCCCCAAGGTCTAATTCAATGATTGACCATACATTAAACTATTTCTAATTCTTAGTGTTCTCCATCTCAACAACTATCTATGCAATGTGATACATATCATGATTGCCATTAATCCTTATGTCACTTAGAATTTATTCCCAGTATTAGTCTTTACAATTTTCCACCCCCTTTTTCATAACATCAAAACGTATATTCATCCTTCTAAACTCCAAATTATCTTCTTATTCAATCCTTGTAATTTAAAGCTTAATTGTAGAATATAAATTCATTTCCTTCAATTCACTAATATAACCATAAAGCTTTTTATATTCAATGTGTTGCTTCTTTGAATTTTCTTTTAGTACCTTCCTCCTTTTATACTTACATACGCTAGAATTAGCTAAAAATTTTAGCTTTTCCTAGCAATCTTCTACCTTGTAGGTTCATTCCTTTTAAACATCAAATCATATCTTGTTATAGATTCACAATCAGTAATTACCTCTTAAAGTGTTTTACACTGTTAAATACCATCTTTGATAACCATTATATGATAATAAGTCCATAAATATGTTTATTAGTTTGACTAGGTCATCTTAAAGTTATATCTAATTTTTTAACACTGAGATATTTGTCACTAGCAAGAAAATTTTAGGATTCAAAGAGTTAATGTCTATGTCATGAATATTGTCAATACTAATGTCAAAATTTGATTAAAACATTTAAATTATTATTACTTTATATTTCAATGTTATCAACATCTAATCCAACATCTGTATTTGATTCAAGTTCTACATCTATATCTGCTTTTACATTTATATTTCCTTTTGATCCATATTTTGGTACTATATCTAAGTCAAAATCTATTTTGTTTTCATCTAACTCAGCTTCCTCATCACCCATATAAGTCATCTTAGTTATGTTTTTAGCCAACCCAACTTCATCATCACCCACACCAACCGGGTAACCTTTTTTTTTCAGCCAACTAGCTTCATTATCACCCATATCATTGACATCACTTGTGTTTTCAGCCAACTTAATTGCATTATCGCCTACATTAGCCATGTCGCCTATTTTTGTACCATATTTGTTATGACATCATCCATCTTCTACCTTTTAATCCCCCAAGTCACTAGTATTTTTTAAATCACTAGCATCATCACCAACCACATTTTCATGTGAATTAGCATGTCATATTAGTATAGTTATAGATGATATTGGTTCATTAACATTAACATGTTCCAAATATACATTAACTATGCCATACACCTTTAACAATTTAATCAAATCCAATGAATTATGATTGGATTGTAATCTTTTTGAACCATTCACTAACCCCTTCCTTGGAATCAAATACCATAAACTTATAACATTTTTATAACATAACTCATCACTCATTTCACTACCTCTCTCAAATTAACATAACCCATGTCAACATTGTTAAAAACTTTAAGTTCTTGACTTTTATATTTCATAATCCCTTCTTAAAGAAATGTCCACAAGTAAATAACATTAAACTTATCCTTTTCATTTACCATCATTCTTTGAAGATAAATAAGGATAAATTAGTCTAAAAACAAATTACATATTCAATAAGAAGGCTACTTATAATAGAACAAGTTTCTCATTTAACTGAAATTAATTAGCTTTCATCCACTTTTAAGTTGTGCTCTTTATTTTTTTAATCTTTGTTCTTTTCACACTGAATAGAAAGCATATATGGTGTGCTAATGCTAGTTGTTAAATTGTAAAAACCTCATACTAGATTGTTCTAAGGTTACTGCATTCAATTAAAGATGGTACTTGACAAATTATAACCCCTATTTGATATGTAATTCCCTTCATTTATGAAAAGTAAATGTGGATTTTCAATTCTATTTAAAATAAAAAGGAAAAACATTGCACAGTTAAATATGAGAAAAATATGTACGTACATTTTGAGAAAAGAGACATAGAACTAAAAAAATTAATATAAAAAGCAATTATATACGTATGACACAAAGATAATGGTATAAGGTAGAAAAAGAGCCAAAACAAATCTTAGTCAATATTATCCAATCAAATTTGGATCTTATGGAACTCTAGGCTATATATATGAGAAATCACCTTCCAATTGTGTGGTCTATGATTATTAGTTGGTCATAATTCATAATCAAGTCAAGTTATATGCTAAGGTGGATGGGATAATCATATAGTGAATTTCATTTGTGATAGTACAGTTTTGTTTTCCTTATGGTGTAGTGAAATTTACTATTCAATTATAGGATTATAAAGAGAAACTTTGGTAGATCACATCCTTCTTCATACATTAGGATTGAAAACTAAGTCACTTAGAAGTTATTATTTTGTTTAGATGTGATGTAAACAGTTATTTTGTTAGTTAAATGATAGACTTATTTAGAAAAAGTGGATATGTGAGTAAAAAAAGTAATAAATGAAAATTATTTAATAGTTATCTCCACCCTTTTCTTTTATGTTATAGAGTTTAAAAGAGAGAACTTATTGATGAATGTGAATAATTTATATCATGGAGATTTTCTTACTAACTTATTACTTCTTACTATTCCAAGAATGAATTTTCATATTTTTAGTTTCTCTTTTATAGATGTTTAATTCAATCTATGAATTACATATACAAAAAAAGAAATATTATATTTGTTATTCCCTAGTGGTGCCCAATATGGGGGCGAATTAGGTGAATTGAAGATTTTAATTAAAGGATAGTAACTTATAAAAACAATGCTTACAAATTATCACAATTGCAAAAATAAAATAAAAGTACAAGAATTTAACTATGCTTGTAAAAAATAAGTAAACAGTGAGGAAAGAGAAATGCAAAAAGATTTATAATGGTTTGATAAATTATCCTTACCTACGTCCATTCTCAAGACTTTTTTTAAATTTCCACTGTAATTCTTCAAGACAAAGAATAACCTTTGTACAATCTGTTAAATTGGAAAAGAAGAAACTCTTTTTGAACCTTTCTTTAAGGTAAATAGGAACCTCAAACCGCTTTAGGCACTTCAATAAAATGATCACAAACCTCAAGAATATCTTATAACTCAAACTTTATTATTTTGATAATTACGAAAATGCTTACACACTTAAATTGAGATAATGAATGCTGAAATGATTTGTTCAACTAAAGGAGGTTCCAATTGGTGTTTTGATGATAACAAAACATAATTACTACTAATAAGTTTATTATTTTAATGAGAAGTAATATAAGAACAAAATAAAGTTATAAACTCAATAAGATAGCTCATAAGGTTGATAAAAAGAAGTTGAGATTTACAACCATCAAAATGAAAATCAAACTAATACCAAAAGAAGATTGAGACTTATAAAGGTCATTATTTAGTTTATAATATTAATTACAATCTCACTTTTTTCTAATTTGATGCTCTAAAAGGCTCACCATACATAAACATTTCATTTCACTTAATTTCATATGTCTTTACATTCATTAGAAGGCATTTAAGCTTTTGATTTTAATAGAAAAACCTCTTGATCTTTCAAATAAAGTTTGGGGAACATTTTTGAGAATTTGAATTCATAATTGCATTAATAAAATTGAGTTTGAGCATTTGAATGTGTTAAAATTATGCTTTTGGAGTGATTGGTCGACCTATATGAGTTAGTGGTTGACCAATATAAGTTAAAGTTATCAAATTTGATGTATTGTGAGTTTAGTGTAACATTAGCTTATGTATTGGTTAACTAATGTACTATATTGGCCAACCAATGTGTGTACTAGTTAACTAAAGTTCCAACAACTAACGAATCTAGTTTTGTAAATGCATATTGGTCGATTAATGCGCTATATATAGGCATTATAATGGCTAGTTCTTGGCTTCAACAACTAGTAGGGGTCCCAAAACACTATAAATAGGTATTTTCTCACTAGATTTAGAATCAACAAGTTTTTGGTTGTTGTATACACACTTTTCAAATAGTTTTTTCAATCATTTAAGTAGTATTCTCTTGTATTTATGTAAATGGGTCATTCTGAGTTATCATGTGAATAAGTGAGATAATTTCGAGTTGTAATCTTTTTTTTAGAGTGTTAGATATTGTACTTGGAAGTGTTCCAAGTAGGATTAAGGTTTCTCTTCACTTTGGAAGAAGTTTTGAGCAAGGTTCCTATTTACTGAAAAAGATTATATAATGGTTATTCTTCACCTTGAAAGAAGAATTACAGTGGAATTCCAAAAAGGATCTTTGGAGTAAATGTAGGCAGAGTTGTTTGCCAAACCACTATCAATCGTTTTTCATTTTCTCTTCAATATCCTCTTTAAATTAGCATTCAATTTTTTGATTTAATTTATAATAAGAAATTTCTTCATCCTTATTTATATTGATTTGCAATTTCTTTATACTTATTAATCAACCCCCTCTGCCATTAGGGACTAACAATTGGTATTAGAATGGGTCTATTAGGTTATAATTTCTAAATAAATCCTATAACAAATATCATATTTAAAAGCATCATCATCATCATTTTAACTAAGAGGGATAAAGCATTAGTAGACCACCTTTCTTTAATAGCAATGATTATCTATATTGGAAAACCAAGATGAGATTCTTCTTAATGACTGAAAGTGTGGACTTATGAAAAATAGTTTCAAATGGTCCTTTTATTCCCTATTAATAACAAAAGGTGCCCAAATGAAAGGAAAAACGAAAACCTCAAGTTAAAAGACTAGTTTATTTGAGTAGTAGGGCCATACACATCATTTTTGTTAGGAAGAACTAAATTCAATAGTGTTTCTATACATGAAACATCTAATGAAATTTAGTATACTTTAGAAATTACATATGAGGGAACCAATCAAGTAAAAGAGAGCAAAGTAAGCAAGCTAACACATCAATATGAATTGTTTCAAATAAAGAATAAGGAAAGCATATATAGCTTATATACTAGATTTATTAATATTATTAATGCTCTCAAAGGTCTTAAAAGACATATACTTATGTTAAAACAGTAAGAAAGTAGCTTAGGTCACTTTTGAAGATGTGAGAATCTAAAGTGACAATTATACAAGAAACTAAGGATATAACAACATTACCATTGGAGGAACTTATTGGATCTGTCCTCATATACAAAATGAGGCTCCAAATGACATAAAAAGAAATCCTGCTTCCAAAGATAAAGAATTTAGCATTTGAAGCCTTAATGGAAGAATCTAGTGAATAGGAAGATACATCAACTATTGAAAGCAAAGAAGAGGACATTAGCTTAATCATTAGAAAATTCAAGAATTCTTGAAAAAAATTCTCTAAAAGAAAGGATTTCAATGGAGATAAAAGTGATTTAAAACATAAATCCTCTAGAATTATTTACTTTGAATATAGAAAAGCCAGTTATATGAAATCACAATGTCCTTTACTAAGAGATAATGACAAGTACGAGAGAAACTAAAAGAAAAAGAAGAAGGAAAAGAAGAAATCACTTAAAACATCAACTTAGAATGACACAAGTGAATCTGAAAGTGAGTATTCAGAAGAAGAGATAGCTCATAAGTGCTTTATCACCATGGACAATGATGACGTAACATCCAACCGTGATTTTGTGATAATGGTAGTGATGTTGATTTGATATGTAATGAATTAGCAGAAAGCCTTGAAATCATGGACATAAAAAAGAAAAAGCCATCCTCCAAACTTAAAGAGGGTCAAAAGAACCTATATGTGTGCATGAATAAGAATAAAAAGATGAAAAGTGAATTACATAGCGTTAAGGTATCCAAAAATGTGATCATTGATGACAATCATGAGTTAGGTGCATTAAGGCGTAAGAATGAAACATTAAAAAAGGATGTAGATTCTCTTAAGGACTTATTGTCCAAGTTTACTAAAGGGAGTGAAAAGTTAGAGAACATGCTAGGGACTTAAAAGACTTTTAATGATAGGCATGTAATATGATATAACGATGGAAGCTAAGGTAATTCTAAAACCACATTTGTTAAGTGAAAATATTTACATAATGAAGAACCATTGCCTAATATGATAAATGAGTATAGAGCATCCATATTCAAGAATATACATTTGCATTCCACATCGGCTAGGACTAATCCTAAATGCAAGCATCATGCTTTTATAAATGGCTCACAACTTAGGCATAGAGTTCAATGCTATCAAGGGAAGAAATCCTATAATGCATGGTCGTAGTAAACACATAGATGTACACTTTGATTTCCTTCGAAACCTCACAAATGCTGGTACAGTGGAACTGGTCCACTATAGAATGCAAGAGTAGTTGGTTGATGTGATGACTAAGCCGCTAAAGTTAGATGCTTTTCAGAGGATGCACTAGCTTCTAGGAGTTTGTCTCGAGACTGATGTAAACTAAATGCTTAGCATTTAATTCAAGGGAGGAATTGTTAGGACTTACCTAATATCTTTATTTTTGTTAGTTCAAAAAATCCCTAATTTATTGAGATTCTAGTTTGTTTAGATTTAGTCTTATCCTATTAAAAGTTTGTAGACGTTGGTAGCCTATTTCTTTGCATTATGTTTTTATAAGACTATATATATAGCCATAGTTGCGTATTTGAATAAATAATCAGATTCTTTCTAAATTTCTCACTTTCTTATTTATTAGCACTTTAACAGGAGAATATTTTGTTTTCTGAATCTTGTCTCATAAGACAATAATACGAATAATCTCGAGTTCCTTTAGCTATGGTAGATCATACAAGTAGGAAACTGTTTGATATTGTTCATTCTGATGTTTGGGGCCCTGCTCCTGTTTTATCTAATTTAGGTTATAGATTTTGTTTTCTTTGTTGATGACTTTACATGTTTCACATTGATTTATTTTTTATTCCATCTTTCTCTCCTCATAGCAACTTATTTTGCATCAATTCAACTCTAAAATAAAAGCCTTTTCTATCCCATCATAGCGATTAATATAATGAATAAGGGTTGTGTTAAATAATACTGGATGCCATATTCTTGTTTTGTTTTTGAACATTTCGTTATACGACTCCTAAGCTTTTCAATCTTCTTTATGATTTCCTTTCGCTTTAGCAAAGGAAGTTAAGGAATATAGTTAAACTTGTTCTATTTAAATTCAACTTTTAAAATTTAAATTATTTTTTATAATTCTCTGTAAAGTTGAGTAATTAAACTCTTTACATATATAATTTATGATTAAAAATAAATTATATATTATTAAGGTGAACAAACTAATAGACATAGCATGACAAGTTTAACCCGTGTAGCGTGACAGTATCACTTTTGTTAGTGACTCTGACCGACAACGGGCGCGAGGCTGCTTTCGCAGCACTAACGCCTCGTGGGCGTCACGTGACATCATCTGCCGTGGCCAAATTTTCAAAACTTCGAAATGCGGTGGCACCACCTGGTACGACCACCTTGCCCACAACGCAAAATGACGAAAGTGGCAAAAGGCGCAAATATTGAAAAAGAGAGGGGCAGCCAAGAAAATCAAATTCCAGGTGATAATCCCGCGTCACCCGCAAGCAAAGGCAAAAAAGGAAACACATTCATACACCGCTTGCTTACTAGTGTTGATTGTTGGTTAGATTAGCATTGGTGCGATTTTGTTGGAGAAAAGAGAAAAATGAGTCGCTACAGCCACGATCCCAATCCCTTCGATGAAGACGAAGTTAATCCTTTCTCGGTAGCCACTTTTTTTTTTTTTTTGTAAAATTCTTTTCTTTCGCTTCCATTTCTGTCCTCCCTCAGATCTGCTCCTATTTTTAGCTTCTCGGCTTGAGTTTTATTTACTTTCAATTCTTAGTAATCTTGTTCAAGCCCAGGGTTAGTTTAGTTATTTGGATCTGTATTGTTTAAGATTTTTGTTTTTCAAAATTGAACAATCAAAGCCGGTTAACTGTATGTACTTGCTGTTCCTGGACAGAATGGCTCCGCTGCTCCTGGATCGAAGGCACGCATGCCTACATTGGGATCCCATCCTGTTGGGTTCGGACACAATGATGCAACTGTGGACATTCCGCTTGATACCATGAGTGTAAGTACATTTCATGATTTCTATTTTTTTTTAAAATTCGCGTATGCTATAATTTTACTTATGTGTCATGCAGGATTCAAAGAAAAAGGAGAGAGAGCTTGCAAATTGGGAAGCGGAGCTTAAACGGAGAGAGCAGGTTTCTTTAGACAATACAGTTGTGGTTTCTGATGTTTAAAAGAAGTTTCTGTTTGCTTTGAATTGTCTACTTGCGTAACTGTAATATGCTTGACTGTTTGATGTTGGCTTGTGGAAAATAATGATAGTGCAACATGACCTTAATCTTAATTGTTGCCTTTACTTTGTATAGGAAATCAAAAGGAGGGAAGATGCTGTTTCCAAAGGTGAGGACCAAGATTGCAGCCCACTGAGTTTTATGCTGCCTTATTATTTTTTTTGCGGGTTTGTATGTGGTTTTCTGCTTCTGTTTAGCCAAGTGGATAACTAACCGTCTTGGGTTTAATATCAAATATCAGCTGGTGTCCCTGTAGATGATAGAAACTGGCCCCCTTTCTTTCCAATAATCCATCATGATATAACAAATGAAATACCTATTCATGCCCAGAGACTGCAATATTTGGCTTTTGCGAGTTGGCTAGGTATTGGAACTCTTCCTTTTCTTCTTATAATAAATAATTATATGAATTTATTCCTGCTTTGATTTTTTTTGTAGGAAATGGTTGATGTACTTTTATCATAGAACTAGAAATTTCTTAATGCATAATTTCTCTATGCATATAACTGTTTTGTCATAACTGTTACTTCCCCCTGATACTTCTAAACACAAATGGAGTCTCAGTTTGATATTCAATATTTGGCAATTGAGAGGACTGGCATGCTAATACTGAGATGGGAAATTGTGGAAATAGCAGCGCTCAAAGTTTTTGTTGCTCATTTTTTAGCTTTTTTAGGCAGTGAGATTTTTGTGTCTATATTGCGTGATATGTAATCTGATTCTTTCTCAATAGAAGACAAAAGTAAAATGTAATAGGTAAAACTGGAGTACATGTTAGTGTTGCAACTTCTCTGTGGGAGACTAGAAGCAATTAGATGATAGTGTTGCAAGTTCTTTCTGAGGATAGATGCGACTAACAAAAATAAAGTTATTATCCACTTAAATATTAATCCATGGTGGTGAAATACTGATGATCTTTTCATGTGGCACATGCAGGTATAGTTCTTTGTCTTTCATATAACGTAATTGCTGTAATGGTCTGCTGGATTAAAGGTGGAGGTGAGTGCTTCATTTCCAGTTATATTAACGAAGTGGTCATAAATTATGTTCAGCAACAAAAATTCATGTTTTCATTGCTGAAGAAGCTAATTACATGTAGGTGTCAAGATTTTTCTCCTGTCGACAATATATGCTCTTCTTGGATGTCCTCTCTCATATGTTCTATGGTATAGGCCCCTCTATCGAGCAATGAGGCAAGTTTCATGACCCTCTTTCTTTTATCTTAGAATGTCTCAACTCAAAGGACTAAAAGACGTACTCTAACATGGATCAAACAATGACTTTGAAATCAATGCTGCATAAAGAGCTAGAATGTAATAATTACCTGACATAACACATGCAAAGCTTCCATGATGAATAGAACAAAAAATATCTTAGTTGTTAGCATCAGATATGATAGTACACATAGCATAGTTACTCTCTTAAAATATTTCCGAGCTCATTTTTGATGAAGTATAGCTTCACAAGTATGATAAGACTCCTGATTGAACCACAAAAAACGACCTTTCTATTTCATGCAGCAGAGCAGTTGGTGATCCCAAGACATTCTGAAAGTTTTATTACCTTGATAAAAAGTAATGCAAGTAAAATAGATGTGCTCAGCTTAACTTCAGTAATCCAATTTATAGCACTTAAGTCAATTGAATTTACTTCTATTTTCAACTTACAGGACGGACAGTGCATTGAAATTTGGCTGGTTTTTCTTGTTCTACATGGTGAGCTATCCAACATTTGTCAGTAGATGGTGCATTTGCTTTCTTCTGTTGAACTTGTTCTGACAGCTATTGAGATTGCTTAAATGCAGCTTCACCTTGCATTCTCTATATTTGCTGCGATTGCCCCACCTGTTGTCTTCCACGGGAAGTCCTTGACGTAAGTGCATAGAGTATCCATTTCAAATTACCTGAGGAGATCACATGAAATTGACTTATTCATGTATATGCCATGTGAGGTAAAATGTTATGAGTTGTACTTTGAGCTCTCAATTTTCCATATTTTCAATTGCAGGGGCATACTTGCGGCAATTGATGTCATTTCTGATAGCGTGTTGGCTGGGGTAAGTTCTGTTGTGTGCTGATCTTGTCATTTCCACATATTATATTGTTTAATCACACTAGGATGAAATTTCCTAGTATTGCCTAGCAGCTGTTGCTAATTAAGTTCACTTTGTAATGTATAGAGAAGCAAAGTGTTGTTTTATGGTTAATTTCAAATCAGATTACTGCTTTTATAACTGGTTTGTTGAGTTTTCATATTATTCTAAATGTTTCTAAATAAAAGTTTCCACTTCCTGATGAACTTTGAGGCATCTAACTGCATTGTTATCCTGGTAGAAATTCCCTTTTGATGCTTAAGTTGACACCTTTTCAACACTTATCCAAATTAGTAGTTATGTCATGATTTTCTTCTTCCCAATGCTACTGATTTTCATGTCCAACTAAATCTTTGTTTGTCACGCAGATCTTCTACTTTGTGGGATTTGGCTTATTTTGTCTCGAGTCACTTCTTAGCGTGTGGGTTATCCAGGTGATTGATCATAATTTGTTTGCTCAATTGTTGTGATTGCAGCCATTGCCATTTAATGCCATGGTGTTTGAAGGTGTTAGATATTGGTCTAGGTTTTAGGTGTTTGAGTATATCAAATGACCTGAGGCGGTTGGCATTTTTAGTTCTCAGGATGCTCACCTTATGGGACACCTTTATTAAAGACACAAATTTGACTTGGATTACCTAGGTCTAGCCCCTTGTTCTTATTGATCTATAGTCTACATCATTGATATTGTTTATAGCGGTATGAAAGGCATTATGAAATTGAATGCGCTTTTGCAGTCAGAGCTGTGAACAATAAGAAAATAATAAGAGAAATGGAGAAAATTGTTTCTTAAGATAAAGGATCGTACGATTTGTATAGACTAGTCAAAATTGGTCAAAGACACTTAAATATAGTTCTTGTTGTATGTATCAAAAGGGTAAATCAAAACTCAGCCACTTGTATTCTTGTATTTTCTAGTTCATCTACATGAAGAGTAATGATCTGACTTGGTTTCTTTGGCTTGTGCAGAAAATTTATCTGTACTTCAGGGGACACAAGTAAGATCCTTAAGTTGGATAGCCTGAACCCGATTTTGCCTTGCTGCTTCTTCAGGGTTTTAGTAAATTCTTCTTGTATCATCCTACGCCGCTTGCTTGTTTATCTTGCTCTGGTGATTATGTCAGTTACATCGATTGAAATGTACTCGGCTTGAACATGGGATATCTGTTGATTCTTTCTCGATAATTGATCCTCCATTTTGGTAAGATGAGATTACTTGGTAGTTCAATTGATCCGTAAACATCATTTCCAATCTCAACATGGTGAGTTGATTTCCATTTGTGTTCGCCCTTCTCCGGGGAAAGCAAGGAAATGGTATTACGTCCTCATTTTCAGTAGTGCCTCCGACGAGATGGCAGATTCTAGGTAGTTGGTCAGTATTTAGGAGGAATTTGCCACTTTACAAGATTGTCACCGGCGACAACTTTTGTTATTGGAGAAATCAGAAATAAGATGATGTTCTTAACCTTAGATCAAATATCATTAACAGAGTGATTGATCGGTTTACTATTATTGGGAAAAAATTTGAAACAGAAAAACTGCAGTAAGAAATAATCTCAAGACTTCCGAGTTTCCTAATTTTCACGTTAACTTAAGCTGCTTTCTATTAAACCACTGTTTGTTTACAGTCTAGTTAGGAGGCTGTGAGGACCTTTTTCATGTCACAAGTTAGCTCCAGACCAGAGAATCAGAGCAAGTTGTCCACTGAAATTTCCAGGATTTAATAGAACGGGCATGTATTGGACCGAGTATTAAAGTGCTACACTAAGAAATTTAAAATTGTAGAAATAAAAATTATAAAAATAAGTATAAATATAATATGAAAATAACTGATATTGGCCTGTCATGAGTCCTGACATTTGAGTTTCTTCTTCAAGTGTCCGTCACTCCCCTGGAACTGGATGTGATCCTCTGGTTTCGTTCTTTTCTCTCTACTCTGTCCTATTATATCTAAGTCATTTACTTATATAAGAACGGGACGTGATCCTTTGATCCCGTTCTTCTGTTCCTACTCTGTCCTATTATATCTGAGTCATTTATTTATGTGAGTCTCATATAAATGAATGGCTCGGAGGGACAGAAGAACGGAACCAGAGGATTTGAGGGCTCTTATAACTGACGTGTCTTCCCTTCTCGCACAAAATCCCGTATGAAGTTTTTGTTTTGGCAATTCAAAAGTAGAAATATTTTTTTAAACTTATGAACCAACATATAAAATCATACCACTCTGTCTTTCTCAATTAAAATACCTATTTCTAAATTCTCATAAGGTCTCCAAGAATTCCTTCCAAGCCTGTTTAATGTTATTTCACAAATTCATACTAAATAACTCAAATAACGAGTTAATGAATCCCTTGCCAGTGAAAAGCTTTTTGTGTTCATTCAATCTATGTCCCTAAGAAACTCCGGAAAAGGCTGTGTCTATTAATATATAATAAATTTAATAAAATTTAATTTTACATAAAACTTATAATAACAATAAATATCAATTATGTTTGTAAAAGAATTTGTTTGTTATTATCTTCAAATTCTGTGATATTATTTAAAGATTCATAAATTATACTTTCATCTAAATAGATTACAAATTAGTTATACATGGAATTATTCTCTATTGCAAATTTGTAATATATTATACCGTTAACGTTAAATATGTTCGAAATAAGATATTAACTTATCATCGGCATATGTTCTTAATTCATTCATAATAAAAAATACATTTTCTTTATAATTTGCTTTTTTTATCAAGCAATGGCCCTTCTCCTTCAATTGAAAAATTAATATGGTCAATATAATCAATATCAATTAAATTATATATTCTCTTCTTACTATTTGCTTTAAATACATAGTAGAAAAATTATAAAATCAATAATAAAAATATAACTATTTTAAAATAAAATTTAATAAATAAAAGTACTTATTTTCATCATCATATTATAAGTAATATAAATAAGGTCACCAGTCTCTAATGTTCCAGGCAATTTCATTTTTTATATGAATACATTAAAGAACACTTTAATTACGTTCACAGCCTTATGCAAAAACTATTTGACTAAGTAATCCAATATAAGTTCTCTCAATTTTAGAGTACCAATAGTTATAAACACAAAAAAAATATTATTAGTAATTAAATGATAAACTAAAAGTATAAAAATTTACCGTAGTGTTTTTTTAAATCAAAAGTGCTTTCTTTGTAGAAGATCTAACAAAATTTCCTAAACTATCAAAGAGACTACCTATACTATCGACATATGTACATATATCTCTATTATATAAGCAATAAGAATTGAGAAAGTAAGCCGCTAAGTGGATCCTTTGAGTAAGATACTTATTCTATTATTGGCCAAGAATATACATACAAGGCTTGTATAATTTTTCCCGCTAAGTGGATCCTTTGAGTAAGATACTTATTCTATTATTGGTCATGAATATACATACAAGGCTTGTATAATTTTTCCTTTCCTTTGAAAAGATTCATAATTGTTTTACAAATTCTATACATTGCCTCATATATATATATATATATATATATATATACCTCAAAGATGGCTTATCTTTTGAGTTAACAATCCTAAACAACCTTACAAGTAAAGCCACAATCTTCACAATAATCAAGTAGGCATCCCAAAATTTATTATCCAAAATAATAGTATAGACCTCTTTTTCTTTTACACTCTTTAATATATTATGACTTGAAAAATGTTTATTTATCACTAAAATTTTGAAGTACATGTTTGTGATTCATAAATTCTTTCAAAGTTATAAACATAGTTGCAAACCTAGTAGGAACAAGATGCACAATTTCTACCTTATCTTCTTGCTTTCTTAACCAAGACAAAAAAAAAAATAATATGATTATATAAAAAATTGTGATCTTAGATGCATGTGAAGTAATACTAGAAATAAGTCCATATAACTAATATCTTTTAAAATGAGATTTATACAATAAGCAGAACATGAAGATCAACAAATATGACGATACTTTGATTATAACAAGTGTTGAGTTAATACATAATTAGCTACATTGTCTATAATATAGTGCACAATATTTTTTTGGTTCAACTCACTCATCAATTTCAGAAAATAATTCAAATAAAGTATGAGTACTTTTAACTATTTCAAACGCATCAACTAACTTGATAAAAGTTGTTCTAACATTATAATAAACTAATAAATTAATTGAAGTCTTTTGGTCTTTGATCAGTCCAGCCATCTACCGTAATAGTGCATCTCCTTGTTTCCTAACTAGATTTATATATATCCTCAATCA
>JANZLD010000005.1:17685118-17697060 GCA_026413575.1 Erythroxylum carthagenense | reverse complement strand
TCTTTAATCAAGTACTGAGATGATACATAATTAGTTGCATTGTTTGTAATAAAGTACACAATATTTTTGGGTCCAACTCACTCAAAAATTTCAAAAAATAATTCAAATGAAGTATGAGTACTTTTAACTATATCAAAAGCATCAACTAACTTGATAAAAGTTGTTCTAACATTATAATAAACCAATAAATTAATTAAAGTCATCTTGTCTTATATCAGTCTACCCATCTATCATAATAGTGAATCACATTATTTCCTAACTAGATTTATCTTGAACCAAAGACATATGAATCTCATAATAAGAAGGTGTTTTAAATCTTGGATCTGTTGATGTTAGAGTATCTATTGGTTCTTGAAAATAAGGTGAATCTAAAGTATTTAAAGGAAAACATGAATGATAGAATAATCTATCTCATACTCATTTATATTGGAAAACAATATCTTTATTAACCAAAACATTTTAAAACTAAGTTGAAAAGTAGAAGTAACACTTAGATGAAAATAAGAATATATATCAATAATAACTTTCTCTTGTCACTTAGATGAAAATAAAAATATATATCAATAATAACTTTCTCTTGTCTTTTATCTAATACTTGTTGTGCTTAATCATAACCAAAAGATATAATATGCGTCTCTTTATTTTCCTTTTTTTACTTCTTGCAAATAATTTCCAATCCTTTCGCGTAATTAAACAACACTCTTTTGTAAGAAGCAATATTACCTTTAATGTCAACAAAATATTCTTTCATTCTATAAATTCCTTCTCCTTTAAATATTCTATTGTAAAACATGCAATCATGTCGAATATTTCTATTAGATATTTAGGAACAAGAAAAATAATTCCTTATTAGATTAGACTTATCACAAGTAGAGGATATTAAGTTTATCAAAAAAAATTTGACGATTACATATTTTACATTATAATTTCAATCAAAAAATAAAAAATAAATTGTAAGTTTTGTACACAACTATAAGATTTGGACATCATAGGAAAGCAAAATATATTGAAAATACTTGTGCTGCTGTAGTTGACAAATCAATATGGTTAATAACATTTGTATTAAAATGGGCTAATAGGAAAGTTAGAAAAGAAAGACATACAAGTGAATGAAAAGCTTTTATTTACCATAAACCTTGTTTTTGTAAATGGTTTAAAATAAAAATAGATGCCTTGATTTTGTCTACTAAAACACTGGATGACTAAATTAAACTACACTAGTTATCCAAATTTTGAAAAACATAAAAAGAAACAGATAAATAATTTAATTGGAAAGACCATCTCCAACTTGATACAATCATACATGATATAACAATTCTTTTAATTTTCTTTTTTATGGGATCAATGAAGCAACATATGAACTAAAATCAAGACAAAATATGGTAAGTTGGATTCCCATATTTATAAAGCCTCACACTGTTAAACTATTGTTGTATTTAATTGACTTTTGACTTCACTATAGTATTGTTGTATTTACTTATTACTTAGGCTGACACTACATAAAATATTAGTATATGCTTTTCGTAGGTGAGGCCTAAACGTTTATGCGTCCCCTGTTCTCTTAGATACCTAGAGCTGTAGATTTGGTGCTGGCGTGCTACTTTTGTAAAACTTAATTACTCCTTTGATCTCCTAAAACCATTATTAATTTTACCGTGTTAGATGCTGACTATAACAACAAAGTCCCATTCCTGCAAACTTCACCATCTTCCCTCACCATGCTTTGGTAAAGTAAAAACAACAAAAAGAATTTTACGTCTTGTTAGGCCGCTGTTCTTCATATTGTTAAGAAAAACAACCAGCAAAAAGTAATTATATGGTTTTGGCATATACCAACAACGCAAAGGAATTTCACACTTTTGCTATCTCTCGTACTAACACCACGGAGGAGGGTAAAATTAAACAGGTTGGTATGAGTGGTTTAGTATTCTTATTCTTTAACTATCTTAGAAATAAAGAAACCTGTTTAATCAACACTTTATCTCTTACGGGCTGACTTGATGCGAGCGAGGATTAGTTTAAAAGTGGATGATTTAAAAGCGTCTTCTCACAGTTAGAATTTTCTTAAACTATCCCGTGAGCTAACCAAAAAACAAAAAGGGTAACTTGTGATCCGGCACAAAGAGGGCATTATATAGAACAAAGACAAAAGAAAAGAAGAATAGGAGACAGTAAAAAAATATTGAACAAAACTAAAATTATAAGAAATTAAAGTTTAACTGGAGCCGGAGACTAAGATTGAAAAAGGGTTGAAGTTACTGAAAAGTTGAAGTCAAAGACCTGAAGAAGAAGATGACTTACGGTATTTTTATTTCTACACAAGTCAACTAGACAGCAGGTTGGTTCTTACTTTTCTCTATTAAACTGATCGGTGCTAAAACCATTGGTATATACATATTAAAACCATTGGTATATATGCGGCGTCCGGCGAGCAGCCGATTTTGTTAAGGTCATCTAGAAGTAAACTGTTGGAGTCCCACCCAAGTCCAAACCTGGTGTGCGGTGCCTTTTGGGCTTGCCAAACTACCAGACTTTTTAAAGAGATGAAAACTCATGTTTTTACACACCAAAAAATAAATCTGTGTGCCACTAAACCTCTCATCCTCAAATTTGGTCTCTTCCAAGTATCCAAACTGCAATAAATAACAACCAAGCAAGCGTCTCCATGCCTCTCTCCATCACAAAGTGGCATCACCTCATCGACAATTCCATCTCTTTTCTAATTTTCAATTCAACAAAATATTAGACGAAATGCCATCTTTACGCATGCTGAACTAGAAGCTGAGGCTTTGTTCTTTGGTCTACCATACCAATGGCTGCTGTTTGCACGGTCTACACAACCCACTCCTTGAATTCAACATGCTATGTCTCCACACCAACGAAGACTCAATTGGGTTTCTCTCAGAATCATCTAGTGTTTAATAGCAGTGGCAAGAAAACCAACAGGAGGTGTGGCGGCAGTGTCATTACCTGCTTAGGAGATACCGTGGTGATTGGTCTTGCAGCAGACTCTGGCTGTGGTAAGAGTACTTTCATGAGGAGGTTGACCAGTGTTTTTGGTGGAGCAGCAGAATCTCCAAAAGGTGGCAACCCAGACTCAAACACACTCATAAGTGACACCACTACTGTCATATGCTTGGATGATTATCACTCCCTTGATAGGACTGGAAGGAAGGAACAGGGTGTCACTGCTCTTGACCCAAGAGCTAACGATTTTAATCTCATGTATCAGCAAGTGAAGGCTCTTAAAGATGGAATTGCTGTTGAGAAACCTATTTACAATCATGTTACTGGTCTTTTGGATCCTCCTGAGCTCATTAAGCCTCCTAAGATTCTTGTCATTGAAGGTCTGCACCCAATGTAAGTGCAGCATATCATTTCTCTTTAGTCTCTACCATACGCATGCCTGTGGAACCTTGTAATTCTCTTTATAATTTGTGGAAATTGACGGTTTCACATACTATTTACGTGACACGTATATGCATAAGAGACGTCATTATCTACCTGGGCCATAGAAAGTATAAGAACAGCTGCCCCGTAGAAGTATATACGCGGAGACAAGCAGAATGCTTATGGTAGACAGGGTTAAACCAAGTTCTTTCCGCGCACGGACGCTTTTGGTCCGTAACAAAACTAGCTCTTTGTCTCTTTCTATTAAGCCCATAGATTGAAAAAAGATGACCATATTCATGAATTCCTACTTCTGTTTTCTGGTTAATATGTGATGATTTCAATTGGTTTCCACTGTTCAAAATATGTAGGTTTGATGAGCGTGTAAGGAAACTATTGGACTTCAGCATTTACTTGGACATCAGTAATGAAGTTAAATTTGCATGGAAGATTCAGGTGATCCCTCTACGCCAACCTCTTTCAGAACATTCAAGTCATGGATTGTGATTTATTACTGTTTATGTGAGCTAAGCATGTTCAAAAATATATACAGAGAGACATGGCAGAGCGAGGACACAGCCTTGAAAGCATTAAAACTAGCATTGAAGCTCGCAAGCCAGATTTTGATGCTTATATTGGTATGCTTCAAATAATCACAGTATTGTGTGATTTACTTGATTCTTCATGGACAGTGTTTAACCTTCTCCATACTTGAAATGTGTTGAGGTTGATATTTAGTTCCTTGTTCAACTGCGAAGCTGCTCTTTTACCGTGACATTTCCAATGTTTTTGTTATTTGAATTCTTGAACGGTCATAACTTTAAAACAACAACAACAACATCTAGGGAGAGTCTCGCTGAAATGTAGGGTTTGGAAAGGTCCAATAATGCGCAGCTCTATCCCTATTAGATAGAGAGGCTGTTCCAAATGTTCATACAGATTATTGTTTTCCCTCTTCAAATGGCCATCATTTCAAATTGTCTTCAAAATCCTAGTAGAAAATTCAACAGTTTTATCTGCCTGTTTAACAGATCAGTGTAATATAGAGTGCCTTGATTTGTCCTGGTTTCAGATCCACAAAAGCAATATGCTGATGCTGTGATTGAAGTTCTGCCAACTCAACTCATTCCAGATGATAATGAGGGGAAGATCTTGAGAGTTAGGTTGATAATGAGAGACGGAGTGCAGTTCTTTAGCCCTGTTTATCTGTTTGATGAAGGGTCAACCATTTCATGGATACCATGTGGTAGGAAGCTCAATTGCTCTTATCCTGGCATCAAGTTCTCCTACGGACCTGACACTTACTATGGCCATGAGGTATCTTGTTAAAATTTTACATATGGTACCTTTTATCTAATTCCATGAAGCCATTGGAGGAAAGTTGAACAAGTTTTCAAGTTAAAATACACTCTATGCTTTCTCTTTTCTTGGCCCCTCCAAAAAACTAGCGCAAATTCCGCAGTTTTGGTAAGTTTGATTGATACTAATAGTTTGCATGTTCTGTTTGTTATTTCAGGTAACTGTTTTGGAGATGGATGGACAGTTTGATAGATTAGATGAGCTGATCTATGTAGAGAGCCACTTGAGCAACATCTCCACCAAGTTCTACGGAGAAGTGACCCAACAAATGCTGAAGAATGCTGATTTCCCAGGAAGTAACAATGGAACAGGTCTCTTCCAAACGATCATTGGATTGAAAATAAGAGATCTTTTTGAGCAAATCGTTGCCAGCAAGGGCAAAATCCCAGTTGAGGCCACAAAAGCCTAATAATGATATGAACTGCTTCAATCATTGGCTTAAATAGTTCCTTTCTCTTAATTCTTTTTTCCACTGTATTAATCTTTTCATATTATTCATTTTTAAATTTAATAGAATAAGAATTAGAATAATAAATAATTATGATTTTATTATAATTTTATCTATAAAGTATATTATGATTAAAGTATAGTGACCACCGTAGATTTTACATTAAAAAAAAATACATTCCTCTATTTTTAACTCTACCTTTTAAAATCCAGACACGTTTATCTTAAAATTGATGGCTGTTGCTAATTCTTACTAATGTCATGTCATATTAGATACGTTAGATTGATTGAACAAAATTTTCCTTCAACCTTATACCCATCTTCCGTAATATCGCCATCATTTAAGGGTTAAAAGCAACGACCTTTTCTCAAAGCTGTCCTAAATTAATACAATACCTATTGAGGATTTCAATTTTTTTTTTTTAAAAAAAAGAATGCAATCGGTAACTCTTGCCAAAACTATACTTCTTCGCTCCCACTCTCACATGATGCTTTGATTGTTTACATCATTGAGACATTGATAATAGAAATTTACCTACATGGATGATCAAATATCGTACAATAACTATTTCTTTTCTTCAAACCCAACATTTATGTTCGTTACCCTCACCCGTTGCTACAAAGAACGTTAGCAAACAAGCACGGCGTTGGAAGCAAATAACCTTCCCTCTTACAGGAATTTTTTGCCATCCGATTATAAAAATTAGTATTCTGATGAATCATCACCTGCTAACTATTATAAGGAGAATACCATTCATCCACTAAGCCTAACTCTTAACTTTCTTGTGGTGGCTTCTATCAATCACCATGAGATCGAAGATGGGTGAACACAGGATAATCATAAAGTGAAAAAGCAAACAAAGATCACATCTAAAGCTTAAACCTAGCAAGCCTTCTATGTTATTGCACCTAATGCACACAAATCTTAGGCCCTGCTTTAGAATCAACATTATAGTCTAGAAGTCAAGGAGTTCCTGAGTTCCCTCCGGAGAATCTTTCCAGCCGCAGACCTTGGTATTGATGTTGTAAACACCACCTTTCTTACCTTCTTGTAAGGTGCAACCTGGCAAAAGAAAAGGAGTCATAAGAAAACTACGTTGTTCAGCATAAGCATACACAAAATCCTAACAGATGGTATGAAGCTAAGAGTGCTGAGTCATTCAGCTCCAACTGGCCATATGACCGATTCTCTGGGCACGAAAATATCAGTCTGAGTTTGGAAGAGACACCTGCTTAGTTACATAGTCAATGACTTCTTCCTCTGTCAGCTTACTCTCGTGCCTCTTAACAACAAATGCCACTGGTATCTCATCATATTCTTCGTCAGCAGCACTACAATATACTAATATTTTGTCGATTATTTGTGAAAGTCATATGTAGCCATTAGAGGACACTTGAAAATTAGGGGATGTAATTCAATATATTTGACACAAACATCTGCAAAGTCACCTTTTCGACCTATGCAAACCAAAAATTTATCTTCAAATCCATGAGCAAAAGTATGAAGATAACATCTTCAGGGTCTGGTGGGATTATGACATAGCAATCCCATTGTATTGCTACATGGTATTGTCCTTTGAAAATTTATGGGGAATGATAATCTAATCCGATGCAACCACATTCAACTACTGTCCAATCAATATGGAAATATAACAAGGTTCACACTTACGCCGTTATTGCAACATCAAATATCTCGGGATGGGAACTCAGAACTGCTTCTAAATCAGCAGGAGCGATCTGTAAGAACATCACATTATTTATCACAAACCAATAGATCTGGCATTCTTAGGAAATATATTTGATACAATTAGTGAATGCCAATCACTTGAAAGAGACATGTAGATTCATAATTTCCCAAATTCTCTCTGTAGGGGAGCTTTTCAAACTTATGAGTGTAGTCAATTCAAGCAAGTTAATAACATTACCTAAAAATTATTTGTATTGGCATGAACTCATTTTGATTACCTTCCATATTGAAACAGAATGAAAGTGTTTCAAAATTATAATGCTGAAGGTGAAATCATTACCTGAAATCCCTTACACTTGATTATCTCCTTCAACCGATCTACCATATAGAAATAGCCATCATTATCTACATAACAGATGTCCCCAGTATGTAGCCAACCTTCTCGGTCAATCGCTAATGCAGTTGCCTTAACATCATTAAAATAACCTGGGCAAGGAAAAGTTGACTTCTAACAAGATTAAAATATAGGGCTTTCTGTAATAAGGAGTGACTTTAGCATGAGCTATCTTAGGTGAAATTCGTTTTTTACCATGATTCCCATGGCTATAAGGGTAAGTCTTTGTGAAGTTTCAATCACAAATCAAACCAACCAAATTGATAAACACCACTTAAATTACTTATTTCTTATCTCATGCTCCAGCAGTAGCAACCATTTTATGGTCAGAAACTCTAACCCAACAATTCCATTGAACAGGTTATTAGCAGTTCATATAGTTCATGAAGCAATTACAAATCTCAATTATGGCCTTAGTTTCAGGACTTCCATGATTTAATTTGGATGTGTTGGCCATGCCAACTTCTTGAGTGCCTTCTGTACACCCATCTATATGCAGTGGAGATAGAATTCCCATACTTAACCAATAGCTTCAATATGAAGCACCAGTTTGACATTGCTGTGGAATGGACGAGAGAGGGAACAACATGAGCTACATCTGACCGAAAAGTTCAGTATATACAAAACTTTTACCTTGTCAATTGCAAGTAATACAGATGTTTATGCAAAAGAAGTACCTTTGACTTTGCCCCAACACAACATCATATTACCCATTGAAGTGGAAAGAATGTTGGAAATTTATTACTGCACCCAACAAGGCTATGCAATTTATTACCTTTCATGACACCAGATCCACGTATATATAGCTCGCCAATTCTTCCAGGAGGGAGAAATGAACCAGTAACACAATCCATAATTTTGGCTTCTGTATTTGGAGCCAGAAGTCCTAGGGAGGAATGCTTCCGAAAAGTTTTGGTATTGAAGCCACGAGTTCCAACTGCAGTCGATTCAGTCATTCCATAGCCCTATGGAAAAGATAAATCCATGGCATGATATTCCAAAACTGAAAGGACCCTCCAGATCCAGCCAGATAGGCCAGTCAGAACATTCCAGTCTTTACAATAGCACAAATGCCACTATTATTTAAAATTCAACCAACTACTAACAGAAAACACCTAACATTTCTGTATATGATTCCAACTTCAAAAACTTTCATTGTTATATCCTGAATCTTGTACACATGGAAGCTTGATTCTCATATTCTGAGTGGAAACTTTAATTCCCACCCTAAAGAAAAAGTTAAAAAGATTTTGAAAAAAAAAATTGAGACTGCATAGTATTGCCCATTGAAGCTGCCAACTTAAAGGTCAGTGTCAATATTGAATGTATACCTGAATCAAATCGACATCAGGGAAAGACTCCAAAAAATGCTCTATGGCTTTTCCAGACAAAGGAGCTGCCCCACAGGACACCTGCTTTAAAGTCTTCAAGCTATTTCCACAAACATCCTTTGCTCTCCTTGTTAAGGCAGTCAGAATTGGTGGAACAACCGGAAAGTGAGTTATTTTATACTCATCAATTACCTTTACCGTCTCCTCAATATCAAATTTTCTCATGACAACAATACTTGATCCTAGCGATAGCAACCCCATCACGAAAAGTGACAGGCCATAGATATGAAACATCGGCAGAACAGCTAAATAAACATTCTTGGCACTCGGGCACTGATATTGTGAAGCTTCAAACCTTACAAACAGCTCAACCATAGATATAAAATTCCCGTGCGTAATAACAACCCCTTTGCTAGCACCAGTTGTCCCTGATGAATACATTATTGCAGCCGTATCTTGCTGCCTAATGACAGGCCTCAAAGCCAAGTCGGTGAAATCGTTAAGGAGCATATTAAAAGTTTCAAAACCATCGGTTTTCACATTCAAATTCCCATTTTCCGGTACACCAATGAAAGGTATCCCCAAAGACTGTAATTTAGTAAAATTCTCGGACACGGTAAAAGCAATACGTGCTTTGCAATCGACAATCCGTTTCTTGATTTCCTGTGCACTACATAGTGGGTACATGGTAGAAACAACTGCACCTAGGTAGAGAACACCCAAGAAAACAAGAGGAAAATAAATGGAATTGGGCAACAAAAGCAAAACAACATCACCTTGCCTGATGCCCTCGTTGTGGAGACCAGAGGCAACGGATTTGACCAAAGGTAAGAGTTTTAAGTAAGAAATCGAAGATCCAGATGAGGAATCAATGAATGCAGTGACACCGTCGTGCTTATGCGAAAAAATGAATGAAACAGCATCAAGAAAAGGATCGTCGGGTAAAGTCCTGGAGCTGTGTAAGCTGCTACAGATCCCTGTTTCAGGTGAGTACCAGTGAGGGAACTTGGGCTTTGAATTTTCTGCGGGTCTCTCCATTTGGGCGGTAAATCTGACAGCGGTTGAAATGAGTGTCGACTGTCGAGAGCTGAAGCTGCCATATGTATCTGTTATAGCACATAGCGTGAATGAACGTGCACCGCGAAGAGCTTTTGATGGTCAATTTAATTCATACAGAGTGTTCTTTTTATTAATTAGTATATCTACTATACTTATTCCCCTATAATTTGCTCGAATTTTATATCACCGCCTAGTGGGAAGATGAAAGGAAAAGGGCAACATTCCCGTAATGGTTTGATAGTCGGCAATCGGCTCATTACATTAAATAGACAGCCTATGTGTTTCAAAGAATACAATAGATGAGGAATAGAATAGTTACTTTTAGGAATAAAAAAGATGAGGAATAGAATAAAATAAGTATTACTTTATTTGATTTAAAGAATAGAATAGATAAAAAAATTTTATGTCAATATTTAGATTGAAAATGTAAACTTGAAATGACAAAGAATAATTAACATAGATAGAGATTAGAACTTTGGCATTGAAGAGTAAATGGCAGAGTGAGATTTTGTGAGCTTTCAATTCGAAGTGGGTTTTGGAGCACGAAGATGATTCTCGTAGGTAGTGATGATTTTGGTAAGAGGTACTTAAGAATTGACAATGCCATTGTACTCGAACCTCAAAGCGTTCCTACGCCCTCTCAAATCTTCCAACGAAGTGAGTTGCTCGGAGAATCATGACTAACAAAAAGAATGAACGTGAGAGTGAAGACGGCGGGAGAGGGACGAAGTTGTCTAGAAGTTAGAGATATGTGTTTACATATTCCGGATATGCGTGGAATAGGTAAAGACAATTGCCTGTGATCTTTACCTGTTCCCTTATTTTCGGTAACGGGAATTCTTAGGAATAGATATTCTTTAAGCTTTTCTCCAACTAAACTACAGAATACCTAATAAATAAGAATAGAGTGGTAATAGAATACTTATTACCTCTAACCAAACAGCTTGTAAGTTCTATCAGGATGTGGACAAGACTTCCTTGAATATTTGAAGAAAACATAAGCGCAAGATTTTTTCAATCATTGAGTCCAAATGTTTAATTTTAGAAAATAACATGAGCAAAACATTTAACTTCTGAATTTTAGTGGTAAGATATTGCCCTATTATTAGTATGTTAGAGGCTATTAGAACTATGTTAATAAAGAGACACTTTTACCTTAAGGAGCAAACTAGGAGATAGAAAGGGGAAATAGCACCGAAGGATTGTTTGAAATGAAGACAAGAAGCATGAAATGACTAATGAAGATGACACATATGTTGTCCATTAAGAAAAGGGTAGATTTGTAGTTGTAAGGCATAAAAACTCTACAGGTATCTTTGTAGTCATGCAGTTAATGTCATTTTCACGTCAAAAACACAACTAGAAGCATATGTAGATGAGTGTTATCATACAGGGAGGGTTATGAAATTTTATGAAAATGTCTTGCAACCAATTAAAGGACAAAAATTCTAATCACCAAATACCCATAAGAAAATATATCTACCTTTGGAAAGAGTTTTGCTTGGTAGCCTAAGAAGAATAGGCAAAAAGATAAAGATGAATCAAAGCAAGTGAAGAATCCTCATAAGCTATCACAGAAGGAGTAATTCGAATTATGTGATAAAGGTGGCAAAAGTGATCATAACAAGAGAATGTGCAAGTCTGCTCCACTTCCCTCTAGTCAAGATGGAGCTGAGGTTTGTTATTTAATATAAATTCGTAATTTATGTATTTATCAATAACTACTAATTGATAATATGTCAATATTGGATAATTGACTAGGCCTAATAAAGATCCAACAATAATGCCAATTTTGTCTTAACCACATTCTTCAAATTTTAGTAGACAACCTTTTAAAGTTAGTGGAGCTAATGTTAATTTGATATAAATGTTAGTTACCAACAACAATAATGTCCCAGTAGGAATCCCATTAAGATGCAGGATTTGCAAAGGTCTAAAAGTACAAAGCTTTATCCTTAGTTAATAGAGATGTGGTTTCCGGTAGATCCACAAGGTAAAAGTGTAACACCTAAATACCCCCTGGGAGGATACATGGATGCCACCCAAGACAGGACAAACAAATCAAAACGTTTCACACATGCATTTTAAAAAAAAAAAACTAAACGTAACACACATATAATACTTCTCATAATTTCAGAAACAAATCCAAAGAATATTTACAGGTCCAAACAAACCAAGTAAAATACATTTTCGCGTAACATAAAACTCAGACGCTTTTGGCCACTGCGGATGACTTGTCCCAGTCCTTAATCTCTTCGCTCTGAACCTACACGGG
>JANZLD010000005.1:17615653-17626534 GCA_026413575.1 Erythroxylum carthagenense | reverse complement strand
AAGATATCTTGAAAAGAAGTCCAGCAGATCTTGGGTAGTTGTGTTTTAATTAAAAACGGATTCTGGAAAATCTGCAGATTTAAAATTCCGTCCTTAGGCGTGCCCACGCCTAATCTCTGAATTTCGGCCAAATTGGGGATTTTCGAAAATCTTTCTTTCTTTTGCGCCTTTTTGGTCTTTTTTCGTCCTTAGAGTGTTGAAAACCATCTGTAAACAATTTTGGTGAGATTATTCATTCGATGTTATCAATAATGTGTCGTCCCGGAATAAAAATGCATTGATTCTCCCTCACCAGACGGTCTAAGGGGGTTTAAGTTTGTGCACTTTGACTTTCGAGAGAATTTTATAAAGAACATTACACAGACTTATTGGACGAAACTGGTCAATACGCGTAGGAGAGGGATTTTTGGGAATGAGAATAAGGAGTGTGTGATTAAAGTCCCTGTCAACATGGGAGATTGTTGATTTACCTGATGGAAAAAAACCTGTGGGATGTTGGTGGGTGTATGTCGTGAAACACAAAGCCAATGGTGAAATTGAAAGATTCAAGGCAAGGTTAGTGGCAAAAAGGTATAGTCAGAAATATGGCATAGATTATGAAGACACATTTGCACCAGTTGCTAAGATCAATACAGTACGTATTCTTTTATCCTTAGCTGCTAATTTTGATTGGCCCTTACATCAATATGATGTAAAAGAATGCATTCTTGCATGGTACCCTTGAAGAAGTATATATGGAGTTACCTCCTGGTAGTATCTTGAAAAATGAACGAAGTAATAAGGTGTGTAAATTAAAAAAAATCTTTGTATGGTTTGAAACAATCTCCAATAGCTTGGTTTAGGAGATTCACCTCTTCTATGTAGTTTTTTGGTTATAAACAGAGTAATTCGGATCACACACTATTTTTGAAACGAAATGGTGGGAAAATTACTATCCTAATCATTTATGTAATGATTGTGACTGGAGATGATGAAAAGGAAAAGCAAATGTTGCATGAATACCTATCAAAGCAGTTTGAAATGAAGGATTTGGGAAATCTTAAATTTTTCTTGGACATTGAAGTGTTAAGATCAAAGAAGGGAATATTTTTAACACAAAGAAAATATGTGATGGAATTGCTTAAGGAAGTAGGCATGTTGGCATACAAACCTGTGGATACACCTGTAGCTGAAAAAATAAAATTAAGTAAGGATAGCAATGGTACACCTGTGAATAAAGAAAGATATCACAGGCTAGTTGGAAGGCTTATGTATTTATCCCATACACGACCTGATTTGGCTTAACCAGTTAGCTTAGTTAGTCAATATATGCACTCACCTTGTGAAAGTCATTTAGAGGCAGTAACGAGAATTTTAAGGTATTTAAAAAATTCTTCTGGAAAGGGAATATTTTTTTCAAAAAGTAGCAGTCTTGAGGTTGAATGTTTTACTGATGCTGATTGGGCAGGGTCGGTTGATGATAGAAGATCAACAGCTAGATATCTAACCTTTGATGGGGGGGAATTTGGTAACTTGGAGAAGTAAAGACAACGAGTGGTAGCTAGATCTAGTTCAGAAGCTGAAATTGTGGCATGGCGGTAGGAGTTTGTGAATTGTTGTGGATTAAAAATCTCTTGGAAGAAATAGGAATTAAGTTTAATCAACCTATGAAATTGTACTGTGACAATAAAGCAGCTTATGGCATACCTCACAATCCAGTTCAACACGATAGAACCAAGCATGGGGAGATCGATAGACATTTCATTGAAGAAAAAATTGAAAATGGCATCATTGCAGTTCCTCATATTCGTTTAGGTGAACAGCTCGTCGATATTCTCACAAAGGCAGTGGCAAGTCCATTATTTCACAAATTTATCAAGGAAATTGGAATGGAAGACATTTACTCTCCAACTTAGGGGGAGTGTTAAGTAAATCAGTCAACGAAGTTGGAGAAGAATCAGGAGAAGAATCGAGATCAAGATGAAAAATGCTATTTCTCCATTCACTCTCCCTTTATTGTATATATCTTCCTAGTCAGGGACTGTAGATATATATATACAACAATGTAAAGTGTTTCAGAAATATGAAAAATGCTATTTCTCCATTCACGCTTCAGTATGTGTATTATACAATGCTTGTATATGTTACGTCTGTGCACATGTGTTGTTTATCTGATTGAAAATCCCAAATGCATTTACTTAATTATTTTTTAATTATTTTTTCTTAAGCATAAAAAACTACGATGGCGTTAAGGACAAGGAGTCGACGAAGCAGCACCAGAGTAATAGTGGATGGTCGAAGCTATACAAGCCACTGAGTCTGAGTGCACCCACCTGCTTGTAAGTTGCATATCTGATCTTCTTGTGATCTGGATTAGTCATGTGAATTAATATTGATATGTTAATTGATATCCTGAAATTCAAGCGATGTTGTCTTTTACATAGTTATAGTTTTTTTTTAATGAGATGGAGAATAGTTCTAAAAAGAGAAGACCAACTTCCAAAGACATTTTGCAAACAAACCAGAATAAAATGGTACAAAATTCGAAATTGCATATATTTTATTAACACTGCGGTCGGCTTCTCAGTTCTAACTACACTCTACGATTGACCCCTTGGTTTTGATTATATAGATAAACAAATTATATACAAGACCACATGGATTTCAAAAGATGGTAATCACATCTTTGCAACTTGACAAATGAAACAGGCAATGCGGAAAGTCATTCAGACCAAAAAGATGCATGCACACATGAAGTCCTGCATAGGGATGACAAGCTTTGCAAAATCTAGTACAGCTTCTTTCAAGAAGATGCTGCAACATAACTCCATGAAGTCGTCACGAGAAGAATCAACCGAGGCCTACTTGAACAAACTTTATTGTATGAAAATAAAAACTTTCTGTATATCATTCTATTCATTCACTGTAAATCGTCTAAGCTTATATACATGGCCATCTAAACTAATCTTGATAACTAACTAACAGAAAAAATAACCGCTAATAATAAATAGTCATCAGCCCCCCCTCAAGTTGGAGCTTGTAAGAAATCAAACAAGCCCAACTTGGCAACAAAAGCAGTAAAAACAAGAGCGGAAAGGGACTTAGTGAACATATCAGCCAGCTGGGTAGAGGACGAAGTGTGAGACAAAGAAAGAAAACCTTTCCATAGCTGATCACGAACAATGTGACAATCAATATCCAAGTGCTTGGTCCGTTCGTGAAATACAGGATTAGCAGCAATGTGAAGAGCAGCTTGATTGTCGCATCGGAGAGAAATAGGAAGAGTAACAGGAATCTGAAAGTTACGCAAAATATAAGAAAGCCATAAAAGTTCACAAACAACAAAACTCGTACTGCGATATTCGGCCTCGGCAAAAGATTTAGAGACCGTGGATTGCTACTTCGACTTCCAAGAAATCAAGGAGGAACCCAAAAAGACACAAAATCCCGAAATAAAACGATGAGAATCAGGGCAAGCTGCCCAATCAGCATCACAATACGTCGCAAGCTGAAAAGACGAATCAACAGGATAAAACAAGCCTAAAGAAGGACAACCTTTCAAATACCGTAAAACATGTTGAGCCGCCTGCCAATGGGCAACCGTAGGAGCATGAACAAACTGGATGAGCTGATGAACCACAAATGTAATATCTGGCCGAGTGTAACCCAAGTATAGTAGTTTACCTACCAACTGGCGATAAGGCTGAGGATCCTCAAGAGGCAAGCCATTAATAGCAGATAAAACCAAGCCCTTCCTCATAGGAGTAGTAGCCGGCTTACTCCTCATTAATCCAGCAGCAGCAACCAAATCCAAGATATACTTCCTCTGAGTAATGGAAATACCGCTAGAAGACCTAGCAATCTCAAGACCCAAAAAATATTTAGCATGCTTAAGATCTTTAATAGTAAAAACAGCATCCAAAAACACCTTCACTTTCTCAATTTCTTCAACAGAATCACCAGTAAGCAACATATCATCAACGTAAACCAATAAAAGCAAAAAACAAGAAGAAGTCTTCAAGGTAAATAAGCAATGATAATTCGGCAACTGCTGAAAACCATATGAGTGCAACCGAGAGGTAAGCTCAGCATTCCATTGCCGAGAAGATTGCTTGAGACCGTACAACGAGCGCTTCAATTTACAAACGACATTGGGGCCAGCTCGAGTATAACCCTCAGGCGGACACATATAGACGTCTTCATCCAAATACCCATGAAGAAAAGCATTATTTATGTCAAGTTGGTGCAAAGGCCACTGCTTTGCAGCAACAAGGGCAAACAAGATTCTTACCGTCACAACCTTAGCTACCGGCGAGAAACTATCATGATAGTCGACGCCCGCAATCTGATTGTAGCCCTTGGCGACCAACCGAGCCTTAAATCGATCAACCTCCCCATTCGGAGTCAACTTTACTTTGTAGACCCACTTAGAACCAATCGCCTGCTTCCCCTTCTGGTAATGACGTAAGCTCCCAAGTGCCGTTAGCTTCAAGAGCAGCAATCTCAGCATCCATAGCCGCAACCCAGTTCGGATCTTTGCTAGCTTGGAAATAAGAAGTAGGTTCATGAACGGCAGAAACGTTAGCAAGAAACTCAACATAAGAGGCACTGAAATTAGGGTTGATAATAAATGGAAAAGTATTAGGAGTGTAAGGGGAAGAAGAAGGCACAGCGGGAGAGGGCAAATACGAAGGGAGATGACGAATATTAAAAACAAAATCTCGGAGCCATGACGGCTGATTCCGAACCCTACCACTGCGCCGAAGAGGGAGCAGGGGATCAGGGGGAAGAGAAGGATTTATATGAACAGGCTCAGGCTCAGCAGAATGGGTCGAAGCCCCAGCATCAGATGGTCCCAAAGAAAACCTAGCAGGGGGAGAGGACTCACCAGAAGATGAAGGGAAAAAACAATCGTTCTGCACAAATGAAGGGGAAACAATGGACTGACCAAGAGCATTAGTAACGTCAGAACTCTTAAAAGGATAAACAGTCTCATGAAAATAAACATCCCGAGAAACAAAACAACGTCCCGAGAGCAAATCATACAACCGATAACCTTTCTGGCCAGGAGAATGACCAAGGTAAATACTACGGAATGCTCTAGGATCCATCTTGTCCTTGTGTGGTCTAGTATCTGTAGCGAAACACAGACAACCAAAACAATGGAAATTAGAATAAGCATGTGGCTTCCCAGAAAGCAGCTCATAAGGAGACACCCAACCAAGGACCTTGCTCGGCTATCGATTAATAAGAAAAACAGCATGAAGAACACCGTGTCCCCAAAATCGCTTGGGAAGACCAGACTAAAACAATAAGGCCCGCGCTACCTGAAGAATATGGCAATGCTTCCGCTCCACAACACCATTCTGTTGTGGAGTGTAAACACAAGATTTATGATGAATAATGCCCTTACGTTGAAAAATATCCTGAGAACTTTGACCTAAAAACTCAGAACCATTATCTGTGCGGACAATCTTCACAACCTCTGCATACTGCTGTTCAACAAATGCAAGAAATTGCTCCAGAATAGAATTAGTTTGTGCTTTATGCTTCATTAAGAAAACCCAAGTACACCTGGTCCGATCATCAACAATAGTCAAAAAATAATGCGCCCCACAAAGAGACATTTCCTTATAAGGGCCCCAAATATCAATATGCAACAATTCAAAATTAGCATCTGCTCTGGTATGACTAATGGGAAAAGAACATTGAACTTGCTTAGAGAGAGGACAAACTTCACAAACAAAATTCCCATTATTAACATAGTCACTACAAACAGGTATATGCTTCATTACAACATCAGATGGGTGGCCTAATCGGGAATGCCACAAAACACTGTCATCAGGACGATGATGAACAGTACAAATATCCTCTGTTGTAACATCGAGATGTGGATGAAGCTTACAAGAATCAATACAAACCGATATGTCACATAGAAAAGAATTACGATCAAGAAAATACAAATTTTTAACAACTCTGCCTGTTGCCACCGCCTTTTCAGTCTTCTGGTCCTGTAACAAACAATGGTCATTGTAAAACAGAACATTGAAGGAAGAATTCTTGGCTAATTTGCTAACGGAAATAAGATTGTGGCTGAAATGAGGAACATAAAGGACCGACTTCAATGTCACTTGATTACTCAAAACTACGTCCCCACTATGTGCGACATCACTCACTTCACCATTAGGCAAGAACAACTTCGTAATTTTTTCAACCGGCAGTAACGAACGAAACAAGGCCTTATCTGTGCATATATGTGAAGTAGCCCCAGAATCCACAATCCAAGTGCCAAATTTAGTAATAGGCTTAATAGCTGGATTCAGAATGGACATACCTGTAAATTCATTTTGTACTAAATGCAAGAAATGAGAATCACCAGAGTTCTTCCCTTTCAACACCTTCGCAAGCTCTTGTTGAATCAACGTAGAAAGTATCGGGGAATTATTCGACAAGTCAGGTGCAGTCTCTATACCTTGTTCAATAGAATCAACCATATGCACAGATTTTCCTTTGGATTGCCCTTTCCTCGTACCATCTCGCTTGTTCCGCAATTCAGTGTACCAGTCAGGATAACCATGTAATTTGAAGCATGTGACCTGCTCATGACCATCCGAATTACAGTAATCACAATGTTTATCCTCCTTTCATTTATTGTCTCTTTTTCGATTGCCATTTTTGATCATAGTTTCTGTAGGTAATGGTCCTCTCTTGCTATAGGGATCGTCCTTCACCAATATAGCTATAGCTCCTGCGTCTTCAGTCAACATGTTCACCTGCCTCTACTTCTCAATCCTCAATACAAGGGAATAGGCTTTACTAGCGGAAGGAGGTGGATCTTGCGCCAAGATTTGACTTCTAATATGATCGTATGAAGGATTAAGCCCCATCAAGAATTGAATCAATTTTGTAGCACCATCCATTACGATTAACTTCTTGTGAACTCCACAGTGGCATTCTTGACAGTTACACGCCTGTATAGGCAAAAGCTGCCCTAACTCATCCCAGTACTTATTAATTTTATTGTAATAGGCGGTAATAGAAGAATTACCTTGTTCAGTGGAATTGATCTCCCCGTTGTACTTGGAAAAGCTGTGGTAAATTGCTTTCTCCATAAACCTCTTCGAGCTTATCCCATAGTGCTTTACAGGAATTACAGGTAATATATGATTCATAAATATCTTTGGAGATGGAGTTCAGAATCCACTGTTTGACCATGCAGTCTACTTTCCTCCATCGCCGATATCGCACTTCGCAAGTAGGTGGAGGGATGATTCCATCCACAAACCCAAGCTTATCCCTAGCCTCCAAGGAATTCCGAATAGAAATCCTCCAAGAATAGAAGTTTACGTCAGTTAACGGTGCAGTAACAAGCACCATACCAGGATTATCAGAACTATACAATTGTAAACAATCGTCATGTGGTTCATCGGAACCCGGAAAGCGTGTTCCCATTGCTTCAGTCAAATCTTGATCAAACGTATTCAAGATCGTTTATCCTCTCTGATACCATGAACAATCTTTATTGTATAAAATGGAAACTTTTGTATATAATTCCATAATGCACTGTACATCGTCTCAGCATATATACATGGCCATCTAAACTAATCGAGATAACTAACTAACATAAAAAATAACCGCTAATAATAAATAGTCATCATCTGTGAATGGCCCATCTGCATGATAAGTATCAGCAAATTTTCTGTGTTTTTTTTTTTAATGTGAATGAGTATGCGTCTCACACTTGTCCATTTGAGAAGATGCGAATCCATTCAAAGTAAAGAAGTACTTAGCCAATGTTAAGGGGTTCGGTTTATGATGATTGTCAGGTACCAATGTCATCATATATGCAAAAAATGTCGTAACATTGTTGAGTTCAATTACCTTGATGCCAAGGATTACCTATGTCACCTAGAACATCATTACAAGTGAGAGAATTAGGAAAAATAGAAACAATGTGAAACCAAGGTCCCAAAAGTTGAGTTACGTGTTTGGTTCTTGCCATATAAATGTTGCACTTAACTTGCAGGTATGAAGATTTAACGCAGAGAAGCATACCGGTGGGCAAGTCAAAGTTCTCCCCATTAGAGTGGATTTCATTTTCATGGGCTATAGGCTTGTCTTTGGCTGCTATTGTTATTGCATCCCTTTCAACTCACTTTGACCACGGGCAGAAACAGGCAGTAATTTCTGGAGCAGCAATAGCCATTGGAACGTTCTTTTGCCTGCCTACTGGATTCGTCAACGTCACATGGATATTCCCTCCATATATTGCAGCCATTGTTACAGCTTACATTATCGCCACAGCAGGCCATACTCGGCACCTTGGTGTAATGGTTCGAGGCTTCACAGGACCAACCATTCAGAAAAACCAGTTTCATTTCCGCAGAAGGATATCTAATTGGCTCTCTCTGTATGCAACTGCTGCTGGTAGCTTTGGTTCTGCCATTATATCAGCATTCGTTTACCTTATGCTTGAAAAGAATGAGAAGTTCCTTAGTTTTTGGGTTGTCTCAATTTTCAGTGGCATTATTTGGATTCTTGGAATACCCCATATCTTTTTCTTCAAGCCTGGTCCAACCACTCTGTTTCCTGTTTCTCCGGCAGCTCATTTCCTCTCAATTTTCAACTTCCCACATGCGTATGCAAATCTTTTAGTTGCTTTCCTTGCCTCATTCACAACAATGAACATTTTCACCACCGTTGTGCTCTATCTGATCGGTCAGCTATGCCTTAAACCCGTTTTCGTACTCTTTCTTTGGTTAACTTATTTTATTTTTCCACTAGTTGCTATGCCACTGGTGCAACCACTACAGCTACTTATCAAGTCCAATGGAGTGAAAATGTATTTGCTCGGTTTCTACTTATCGACACTCACCTCAGGATTCGGATTCTACTTTCGAGGCAAGATTTGTGAGAGGCATCATATAATGATTTTTGCTGGATTGCAAAGCACATCAGTTGGTTTGCTTTATGCATTTGGAAAAGTTGTACTGCTAGATTGCACTCCTCATGGAAAGGAAGGTGTGTTCTCTGCGTGGCTTTCGTGGATTAGATCCTTTGGAACTTGTGCTGGCTTTACAGTTGCAGCAGCTATGCCTAAAAACACAGGTACTTGTCTTGCAATCAGCTTCTGGAGCGCAGTCGCTGGAGGTCTATTCTTGATTTACAGTAACATAAGCGACACTGGAGGAGCCAGGAGAGCCTGGAATTTGATTGAGGAAGGTGATGAATTTGGTTCTCCTGCACAAGGATTGGACAATACCATGGCAGAACCATCCGAAAAGACCAATCATGAAGGGGCTCAGTAGGGAATGGAAAGATGTAGGTTCTTAGACTGACTCTGTAATTTTGTAGTGTAGGTTAAAATATTAGACCTTCCTATGTTCGTTTAAAATTTGGAAAATAATCTGAGGTTTAATCCTTCAACCTCTATCAAGTTTAGCTGTCAGTCTGAACCAAACTTTTTGGTCTCTTTGTACTTGATAGAACTAATATTCTTTAATGTTCTGTAGACACTATTCTTTGGATTCTATCAGTCATGAACCAAAATTGATGTTTCTCAGGTGTTTGCAAACATTTAGTTGCGAATTCTACTTCACTTCCATAAATGAGATTTGGAAAACTGTTGTTCAACGTACACATACACACTTAAATTTCCTAATGTTTATATAAACCAAGAATACCTGATCTAGTTGGTAGGGAAGCTCAATAGCCTCTATGATCTAAGTGGACACCTCGTATTCGGTAATAGTTTTAGTACTAATCAAGTAAAAGAGTGAACTCAAACGTTATAGAATATTGAACTTAACCATAATATTTAATAAACGTTTTAAAAAATCCCTACCTTACCATAACTCTTGTACTGTTTTTTTCTTCCCGTAGACCTTAAGCTGGCATATGAGGTCCCCCAAAATGTTTTCACTGACAAAGTTTTCACTATGATCTAGTAAAACGAAAGCATCATAACCTTGCAACGTTACATCTATCATTTAGTATGAAGTCTGACATATATGCAAGAATAAGAGAAGAAATATATATAGTAAGAAGGAGATGGCTTGCATTGATAAAACAATCATGGAAATGAAGACGAAGTACAGAAGTTGCCATTCTTGGATCCCCGGAGGTTGCAGTTTCAACAAAAGTGAAGATGATAACTTCTGCCTTTGGAAAGGGATGATAACTTCTGCCTTTGGAAAGCTATGTTGATAAATTCCAAATTGCAATAAGAAAGCTACGTCATCCCCACAGGTTCCATTCATGGTTGTTGATGTCCTTGTAAATGCAAGGACAAGTTGAGCCGTCAGAAAACAGAAAGCTAAGCACATGGCCATGCTTTGTAATGCTAATTATCAGTGGAAGATATTGCCGTTAGTAATTAATATATTAGCTGTATATATTCTTAACATAAGTAGATATTCTGTAATTAGTATATTAGCATGTATAGTTTGTTACCCAAAATAGATTGTTCATGAACACTTATTTAAATGGAAATTCTCCTATGGGAGAAGCATTCAGCCTTTTTACAAAAACTGACATGATATCAGAGCCAGGTTCTCAAATCATTAGCTGATTTTTTAGTTTCGATTTGGGTTGATTAATTCTGACCAACAATTTTGTTTTGAGATTTGTGTTTTTGAAAACATTTCTTTTAGAAGAATGTCTACTGAACATCTTGGAAGGGCATCTGCAGAACCTTTTGGTATCAGATTTACAGGAAAGAATTATGAAGCATGGGAATTTCAGTTTAGAATGTTTAGTCAATGGGAGGCCAAGGATGCTCGCATTATCTCTTGGATTTTGGGAACCATTGAAGCTCATATGGTGGATAATTTGCGCTCCTTCAGTACAGCTAAAGAGATGTGGAATCATCTTCAACGCATATACCACCAAGATAATAACGCA
>JANZLD010000005.1:17601297-17613442 GCA_026413575.1 Erythroxylum carthagenense | reverse complement strand
TGTGGTTATTATTTATATGTAAAATATTTAAAATTTATTGTTATTTCAAATTAATTGTCATTATTATTTATTATTAAAATTTTTGAAAGCATGGTTGATGTAAACAGTAAACTAGTAAAGTATACAGTACAGTTGTATAATATATCAATTTAGACTATTTTGTAATTTTTAAAAATTTTAGGGACTATTTTATAAATTTAAAAAATATTCCGAAACGGTACCCGGTACTAACTGGTACCGATACAGTTTTGTTTCAAAACTCAATCCGGTACCGAACCCGGTACAGTATTCATAACATTGATGATGATAGCTCAATTTTTTGTAATGAAAAGCTACAATGTTTATTTTAAATAATGTGTACATTCTTTAATATGTGTAATAATTAATAAATTGAAGAAAATTATTAGATAAATTAAGGGATTCAACATATTTGAACCAAATGATGGAACCTTGCGTTAAACTCTTTGAATGTTAACATTTAGAAATCTTATGAAATGATAGAAAAATTAGAACAGATGACTTGGATACTTTAGAAAATTTAGTAAGGACTCCAACACAAATTAAATTAATTTATAATTAAAAATTAAATTAAATTATAAGCAATAAAATATTAAAATTAAATTTATAAATTTAATTAATTTAAGTTACATTTACACTAATATGTTCCAAAAATACAAATTTAAAAGTGCTTAAGTTGAATTAATTACTTTGAATTTAATAATAACCTTCAATTGAAACATATGATTATATAAATATATAATTAATTAGGAATTTCAATTCAATTAAGTAGGAATTTGTGGGAAAATTCATTAAGTTAATTATACTTAGGAATTTCAATTTTACTTAAATAATTATTAATTATTAAAAGAGAGAAATGATAAAACCAAATTTAATAACTATAGTAATTTTTACTGTACACGAATGATTATCCAAATCATTTTCCAAGAGATTGGAAACTAAGAGACCAACTAATTGTTGTTGCTAGGATTGTCAATAGCTTGGATAAAATCATTTATATGTATAATTATTATATTTGATGATGTAATATTAAAATTAAAGGAATATTTAGGACATGGTAATATTTAATAAATAATTAAATATACCTTCATCATCATAATTTTGATCAAAATAACATGCATAATACCTATGGTTGAATTAATGGAAAATTAAAAACACAATATTAGGTAAGATCATATAAAATTGATATATCAAAAAGAAAAGAATTTACCATCAATATCTTCATCATTTAACCAACTATGAGCACATATAAGGGCTTTTACAGTACGAGGATGAAATCAAGCACAATGAGGAGTAATAACTTGACCACTATAACTAAAAGCATACTTCAAAGCAACAATGGATGATGGAATAACTAATAAGTCTCGTGCCATGACTTGTATCATTGGAAAAGTATTTCCACACTTTTTCCACCATAATAATATATCGAACTGCTTACCTTTAGTTTCAGACACATAATCTTCTATAAAATATTATCTAACTCCATCATATTATAAGAAGTCTTAGCCCTTTCTTCTTTCAAAAAATTTGAAAGAGAATATGTCAATCTCTAGTTAGAAGACGAGGATGAACCTGAAACTAAATCCGGAGTTGAACTGCCTGGACTACTAAGATCCCAATCACGAATTTTTCTATTATGAATTGATAATCACTAAACAATTCATACCATAAATTGCTTAATGATATGTACATGGTCTTGAGCTCGATCACGTACAACGCATCATAAATATATTCAACCCTGTCCTTTTTGTATCTCGAGTGTAACATATATAACAATGCAACAATATTTCCAACCATAGACCAATAAGAATTTAACTTCTTCATCATCTCCTCCACCGTAGTTAGAATAATCTCATTGGAGTCAAACATCCACAGTGATAAATCATACTTTAAGTCATACATAATACTAAAGCAAATGTGTGAAGTTGGATATTTTGTTCCTGATAACAATTTAGTCACATTATAGAATAATTCGAACTTCATACAAAGTTCTGTAACCAAGTTCCATTGATCTTCTGTTGGCAAACAAGTATACTAAGAGTCCTTTTCCCTTAGTTTGATAAACACCTTAGCATATAGGATTGTTGTACTTAGAATGCATATAATTTATGTAGCATCTTCAAATTTATCAACTCTTTTAGGAGTTTCACTCTAATATAGGATACTATTTTGAATACAATCTATCACTTCCTTTATCATCTCTAACCTATCCTTCACAATCAAGTTAAGAATATGGGCAAAATAATGCATATGAAATAACCTACGACCAACTAATTAGCTCCCAACTCGCATCTTACTCTTTAACTTCTCAATCATAGTATCATTCGTGCTATAATAGTCGACTGTGATAGTGGATACTTTATTGTTGATGTTAAAATCCATTAAACAGTCTCTCAATATGATCGCCAATTTTTCACTTGTATGTGGTACTGGCACATAAATAAACCTATCATATACAAATATTACCAACATCAATCATAAATTCATTATACAATGAAAAAGTAAATGATAACAATATTAAAGAATATAAATTACCTCAAAAATTTATTGTATAACATCTAAACATTATCAACATAATATGCCTTCATCGCCACATAAACCTTCTTTTGATTATCGGCTATCCACTTGTCCATTATTAAAGCAATCCGTCCTTCAGTACTCGACAAAGATCTTAATGTCTCTCTCTTCTTATCTCGTAAATTTTCAAAATATCCTTCTTCACTATATTCTGACTTGGAATCTTAAAAGTCGGTTGCAGTGAATTACAAAACATCTTGAATCTTTTACTTTCAACTATAGACAGTGGTTGTTTATCTCTAATAACCATAGTAGCCATAAAAAGTCTTGATCTGTTGCTATCATAAATTGTTGTGGTTAATTCATTATTCCCATTTGTAAGGTTAGGGGTAAAAAATGTTTAACCTCCTAATATCATCTTCCTTCTACTACATAAATCCATATGCTCTTTAAATGAAACGTTCCACTTTTCAAACTACCATAATACAACTTCTGGCAATATTTACACTTTTCTTTTTCATTCCCGTCCACCGATCTAGTTTTATTAAAGTGATTACAATCTTGACTTTTATATTGAGTTTTAGTTGAACTTCTATCCCCACTTAGTACAGGAATCGAAGTTTCCACTTTTATCTTTAGTATTAGATTACAAATCTCTACTGAAGGAATATGCTCATCCATCTTAAACAATCAATATATAAATGCTTGAGGTTAGAAATAACCAACATATAAATGCTTAAGTTTGGAAATAATTAACATATAATTGCTTGAGGTTAGAAACAATCAAAATGAGCAATAGAGCTTATTATTATTGAATAATGGAGCTGTTGATGTAGAGAACTTTATTGAAGCAATTTCAACAACACATGTTTAATGGCAATATAAATTATGTCAAAATAAGAAGCAATGACAAAATATGATATGCTTATATATTTAGTAGTCGATGTATGCATGCATTTGTACAAGAATCGAATACGTGCATTTTAATATAAAGGTAATATATTCTTTATCACAAATATGAGGACTGTAAACAATATTAAAGAACAATTAAAGATTCACTTTGATAGTTTAGCTGCAATGTTCTTCTTAAAGAACAATAATGGTTTAAGATGAAACAAACATATTAATAAGAATTAAGAAAGTATGTGTTTGTAGATCATATTAAGGAAAAGACATGTTATTAACCATTAATCATCCTAATTTATAAAACCAACAAAATATTCAAACACTTCTGAACATAAGAAAAAGCAAAACCAACTAGCTATTCATATTTCTATTCACAATATCCATATCTCATTCTTACATACAAGCTAGCCAATCGCACAAAAAACAAATGTGTTTTAAAAAACATGCAATTCGTTCAACAATGTTTTAGGACTTGGGTTTGTAGTCTATCAAACCCACCTCATATCCAATTAACAAAAACTTGACATGATTATTCTTTTTCTGACAAATTGTTCTATTTTCTAAATGTTAGGGGATGAAATTTGTACAAAACATAATGATATAAGCTAACTTAATCATTTCAAAAAATATTGAGAAAAAAACTAAACCTGTCACCTTCTATAAAGTCTAATATCATTTTGACCTTTTAAATTATGAGTGTATTTACTATTTATACATGAAATTGAGAGCATCATTTCTATTTGTCGTATCATTTATGTATACGATGCATTACAATCCTCAAAACTTGCCAACCTACCATTTTTACATTAATGAAAGATCTTTTGGTAGTTTTGGTATTAACATATATAGTTTTCCATACTAATGTAATGTGATTGTTATTCTGTTGAAGTTAATTACCTTTCCACACAATAGTGACCCAAAAATTGAGCTTAGTCATAAGTCTACTGAAGCAAAATGCCTTTCCACACAATCATAAGACAATATCTAAGCTTGTCAAAATCACATCAAAAGCAAACTTTTCTTGAAAGCTATCTATGTTACATTATGTACCAAGGTAGAAATTGAATTACAGTACATAATAATGTTACCTATTTTTTCAAGAAGAATTTTATTAAAAAATTAGGAATTGCACTTATAATTGGAAGGATAGTTGTCGATTATTATTTATAGTTGGTGACTAACACTTGCTAAATTGATGTGCATAAAAAGTTGATTCTTTTGTGGGATAGAGATAGTTAAGTTCATTTTTCAATGATACATTTAAGTACTTGAATGATGAGATGGCATGAATTAATTAAAGAGATAAAATGCATCCTTAAATGTATTTTAAAAATTATTTACATTGAATTAGATATTTTTAATACAATAATTGTTTCCCATTTGGAAAAACATAGTAATGAAATGGAAAAGAAGAATTAACAGAAACAATATAAAATGAAACCATTAAAGAAAATATTGGATACAACTATTTAGTTGATTAATGATTTCAATTTTGGGTCTCGGGAGGGGCATTTTATCAAACTCTATGCATGCATTATCCCATATTCCCATTAGTAAAAATCACAATCAGAAATTAGCCTAATCATCAAAGTACAATACTCTCCAAACCATAAAATATTAATAATAAACCAAAATTGAGAGGAGAGACTAGCTTATTAACATGTTGGTTTGCTAGTGGCACCAGTGACTTCACATTAGAGGCATACATTGATGGGAGAGATAGAGAACAGAAGCGTGGGGAGGGAAGAACAACAGTTAAACTCGAATAGAAGAAAAATAAATGAAGAACAAACAATCAGACACAAATAAGAACATAAGAATGGGAGTGGGAGGTTGCATACGATTCTAGAAGTTAATCATAAGTGAAACGAGTTTTGCTTCTTTTTATTAAGTTGTATGTTGTAACTATTAAACGACGTCGTTTTGCTTCCATTTTGGTAAGTTGCAACTGTTATGCTTGAGGCAAAATAAAGTCGTTCTGCTTCTTAAGTTAGTTTGTTTTGACTATTATCGTTTTGTTGTTAGAGCTTCGTTGGGTTGTTGATTGGGCTCGGGCCAACTCTTGGTCCAAGCTTATTAGTCTGAGCCCTTAACCCAGCCCGACGCTGCTTAGGCCTTACTTACCCGATTTATCGACCAATTTGATCGAGCTTAGGCTGTTGATAACAAATCGGACCAGGCTGGGCATAGCTTTATTTTATTTGTAAGAAAGAGGGAAAATGGGAGGGGATAATAAACAAGTGTTATTGTGCGAATCAAGAGAAGATTTGTTGGTTATCTTTAAGGTTTAGGTGAGACATCAAATGAGGGGTTCCTCTCTCTTAACGATGTTGTCAACATGTCTTCTGTAGAGCCTTCAACTTCTTTGTATTTACGTCTAGATTTGACTGTTTTCATTTATACTTTTATATTTTTGTCTATGTTTTTAAATTTAGTAAAAACTATTTTTATTTAAATTTTTAGTTTTGCCTTCTTCTAATTTTAAAAATTTTATAAAAGCATAAAAAGTAATTTTTGTTTTCTATTTTTTAATTCGATTTACTATTTAGTTATTACTGATATTATTAATAACTACATTAAATAAACACATTTAATAATCATTAATAAATATAATTAAATTTAAATATCTTAAAAAAGATATACATTTTAAATAACATTGTTTTAATAATTAAATATATTTTAAAATTAATTTATTAAAATAAAATAAAATAATTTTGTTGATAACTTATTAATAAATATTATATAGAATAAAATAAATTTAATTAATTAAAAATATTTTATCTTTAAATTTTATCTAATATATAATTATCATTGGTAATAAAAATATAATTATGTTGATATTAACAGCCAAAACTAAAAACCACAACCTACAGCATAAAAATGGAATCAAACGACTTCTTAATTTATAGTTTTTGCCTATTCATCATAATTGCTTTGACTACGAGAAATGATTTGCAGCTAAAATAATATATTGCACTACAAAAATAAACATAAAGAGTAAAATTAACAGTAACTAATAGTCTTTGAAAAAGCTTAGGAAATATTTTTCTAATATAAGTATTGTTATTTGCTTGATTAAGCTACAATTTAGAAAATTGTAGAAATGGAAAAATTGTATCAACATATTTCTTATAATATGTTTATATGCAACAATCCTAAGAATTACTCAATATCAAACTCATATTTTCAAATTAAATGAAGCAATATATATTCCTTATTAGGCTTTATGGCATGATATAATTTCATTTAATTTCACCAAATTTAAGAGTGACACTTCTCTTTTTATTTATAATATAGGCAAAGACACTCTCTATACTTAAGTGAATCACATTATACAAACAAGCAATCAACAATCAAAACTACGAGAATTTAGTACTTAAAAACCTTAGCCAACTAAATTATTTGCTAAATATTAAAATCAAGTAGTCTTCCTAAGAGTATATTATCGACCTTCTCAAAGCACAAAAATACATAAAGCTAAAGAAATTAACACTATGCTATATCCATCTACAATAGTTAAATTTAATGACGGATGTCCTGTATATCATCCAATTCAATATTTATGAATATTCTCATGCTTTTTGTCTTTATTGATATTGATTAAGCTAGTAATACAAATAGATCACTTAATTTTTGCCCATATTATCCTTTTTAACTTTTAAATATCATTAATTTGAATTTTAGAAAACAATCTACCATAACCTAATCGCTTACTTACTGAAGTTAAATATCTACTTCAAAATTTGGCTTAGACTTGTAGATCATTTCATAGAACAATTGGCTTCATAACGTTCTCTTCTCTGTCACCACCTTCACACACCAAAGAAAGGCTCCAACACAATCATTGGATTTGTCTATCTTATCTCCACAACTATAGATGAGTTGGCAGCTGTTGGCCACACACAGTCCTAAGAAGATCTGGTTCTTTTCACCTTGAATGGACTCTCATTGATTATGAATCCTACCGTTGTTAAGCATTGCAACATTCCACTACAATACCTTGGGGTTCGAGCCAAGCTTTTAATTCATGAATAGAAGTTACTCTCATATCACTCCCCTCCATCGTTGGACATAACTCTCTTTGGTTCTCACATTGGTGATCATCACTCACATGACAAGCAGAGCAGAGGAGGCGGGAGACATCGCAGAGTGAGGCACAACACCTCTTCCTCCTCTTCGTGAGTTAACCCTAATCTAGCTGGGTATCCCAATTTGCATCCTACGACCTCCCTTTATGCCTCTGTACTCTTTTAGCCCCATCGGTCTTGACATCCAATTTATTGTTAACACAGTCTCTCAATTCTTATACTGTCTTACTAATGTCCATTAAACTACGATCAAACGTATTCTTCATTATCTTAGATATACATCATCTCATGAAATTCATTTTGCTAAATCTTCTCTCAATCTCCATACTTGTTGTGATAGTGATTGGGCATATTGTTTTTGATGATCATCCTTTTGTTGCTGTTATCTATCACACATAGGTTTTTCAGATCAGTTCCAGTGGAGAACTAATGATTTCTTTAGCAACAAAAATTAAAGAAACTTAACAGAAAAGAAAAGAAGAGATTTTTAGAGAGATTTTGGAATATTGTGTAATCAGAGTATTTTCTATTACACGTGTATCATACGTACATTGTCAACTACTGATATACATTTTTATACACTGCTAACTGTTACTAACAGAAAGTTAACTAACTAACTAACTGCTAGCTATATTACAGACTAAGCTAAGTTACTTCAGCGTAAGTAACTTTCACTTTGTATTCTCTGAGTCATCATTGCTTCATTCTCCTCCTTGGCTCAGAGTCTTCAGCTTCACTCCGACTAATTCTCTAAGATATTCAAATATTGAGACATAAAACACTTTAATAAACAGATCAGCCATCTACTCTTTTGTTCTCATATATACTAGCTTCACTTCACCACCCTGTTGTACATCCCTCAAATAAATAATACTTGAGTTTAGAGTGTTTAGTCCTCCCATGAAACACTGGATTCACTGAGATGGCAATAGCTACCTGATTATCAACATTCATCGGTGTAGGATCTTGCGCAGTCACTTGCAAATCCAAAAGTAGCTTCCTAACCCAGACAACTTGTTTTACTGTAAAAGTAGTTGTAACTAGCTCAACTTCTACAGTAGATAAAGCCTCCATTTCTTGCTTCTTTGCACTCCACGAAAAACAAGATGATCCAAGAGCAAAACAAAATCTAGAAGTGCTCTTCATGTCTTCCGAAGATCTACCCCAATCACTATCCATATAACACTTCAGATTACATACTCCAGTCTTCTTATAAAGCAAACCATAATCCAGAGAACCTCTAAGATACCTCAAAACTCTCTTTAAAGCAATCAAGTGTCGTTTCCTGGAATGCTCATGAATCGAGAAAGTACACTCACAACAAATTGTACATCGGGTCTGGTAGTTGTAATGTACCTAAGACAACCGATCATACTTCTATACCTTCTACTATCAATCTCCTCATTCTCAACTCTCTGCAACAACTTCTCTTTTGGACACATAGGCGTTGAAACTGGTTTACACTAATCCATTTGAAATCTTTTAAGCACATCTGTTATATACTTCTTCTGACTTACAAAGATTTGTCCCTTCCTTTGAGTCATCTCCATGCCTAGAAAATACTTCACCAGGTATAGATCTGTCATTTCGAATGTACTACTAAACTGGAGCTTCAAACTTTTAATTTGAACACTTGAACTTCCTGTTAGAAGCAAGTCATCTACATAAACAAAAACCACAGATGCATGTTCTTCTTCAACTCTGACATAGAGTGTGTGTTCACTACTAGTTCTCTGGAAACAACTTTGCAGCAGCAAGGTGTCTATCTTCGAGTACCCATATCTTGGTGCTTGCTTCAACCTGTATAAGGCTTTGTTCAGTTTATACACTTTTATCTTCTTGTCCCTCAATCATGAAACCTTCTGGTTGATCTACATAAATCTCCTCTTGTAGCTCTCCATGTAAGAAGGCAGACTTAACATCCATTTGTTATACCTTCCATTCCTTCTTTGCAGCTATAGCCAAGATCAATCTTATTGTCTTAAGTCTTGCCACATGTGCAAAGGTTTCATTAAAATCTATACCTTCAATCTGCACATACCCCTTCACCATTAGTAGAGCTTTATATCTACTGATAGAACCATCTGGATTCAATTTCAGTTTGAACACCCATCTAAGACCAATTACTTTTCTTTTAGTTGGTCTCTCATCAAGTGTCTAGGTTTTGTTCTTATGAATCATTTCCAGCTCCTCCTACATTGTATTTTTCCACCTCATCATTTTAAAGCCTCCTGCACATGAGAGGGCTAATATACTACAGCATTGCTTCTCTTACAAATGTCTATCAAGCTTCTTGTTCTTCTCACAGAAACATGATTAATATCATCTTCTTGGTGCTCAACACCATTCTCATCTTCAAGAGCATCATCATCGAACATAGAGGAATCAATGAGATCCATGCCACTATAGTACTTAACAGGTTGCTCACTAACCTTTATAATTGGCTTTTGTTCTGTCCTCTGCTAGTCCCATTGTTCGTTCTCAAGGAAATGAACATCTCTGCTCACTTTGACTTTTGAATAACCCACGAAGATGGCTGGTTCACTTTTACTTTCTAACTTGCTTATTCTGACATGTGGTACATGAGAATAGCATAAACTTCCAAAGATTTTGAGATTCTTAAGCTTAGGCTTCACACTACACCACATCTCATAAGGTGTCTTCCCATCAAGAGCTCTGCTGTACAGTCGGTTTAGCAGAAAACATGTTGTACACACAGCAGCTGCCCAAAACTTCTTGGGAAGTCCCTTCTCCTCGGGCATGCATTTCACCATTTCCATGACCGTTCTATTCCTTCTCTCCACCACTCCATTTTGTTGAGGGGTGTAAGAAGTTGTCAGCTGGTGCTTAATACCTGCTTCTCTGCATAAAAGCTCAAACTTCTCTGCAGTAAACTCACTTCCATTGTTAGTTCTTACTGACTTAATTTTCCTGCTGCTTTGATTTTCTACAAGACTCTTAAAGTGTTTGAAAAAAAAACCAGCTACTTCCCCCTTGCTTTTAGAACTATAAAGCCATAAGTATCTAGAATAATCATCAATCATCAACAAAAATACCTGCTGCCACTCAAGGACTCTTTAGGCATTGGACCACACACATCCATGTGAACCAGTTGCAGTGGTTCACTAGCTCTCCAGGAAGTCTTTGGGAATGGAAGTCAGGCTTGCTTGCCTTTAAAACAGGTAGTACACTGAGATCTATCACTCAGCTCTGCAGGAAGATCATCATCCATCCTCTTTCTTGCCATTTCCTCAAGTCCTCTCATATGGAAATGTCCCATTCTCACTTTAACTCTGAAAATCTAACTACCAGTTGGATCAATAATTCTGCACTCTTCATTCTCAAAGAATACTTTGAATCATTTCTCAATAAGTTGTGCCACACTGAGAAGATTGTGCTGAATCTTAGGCACAAAGAGAACATCAGAAATAGTGCTGAACCCTTTCCTGGTGCATAACTCATCCATTCCTTTCCCTTCCGTAGAAATACACTGACCATCACCAATCCTCATATTTGCATGAATTGATATGTCCAACTCCTTAAATAGACCAAGATTGAAAGATACGTGGCTTGTACACCCACTGTTTATAATCCATTCTGTAGAGGGTGACTCCACCAATTACAAGTAACAACAAAAAGTTGCTCATCCTCTTCGATGACACGTGCTTCAGCAGATGAATGTCCAACCTGATCCTTACAAATGGCCTCCATGTGTCCCTTCTGATTACACTTTCTATAGATCACATCTGGTCTCTTCCAACATCCATAAGCTAAGTGATTTGACTTACCATAGTGAGGACAAGGGTTGTATTTCGCATTCTTATCTCCAAATTGATCTTTGGATGTATCTTTCTGATGAAACTTACTCTTCTATGCCTTAGAGCCCCCCTTCGACCACTTCTTCTTAAACTTCTCCTAATTTCCATTCTTTGTGAATGCCTTGTAAGCACCTTTTGAAACATCACCCTTCCTCATCAGATATCTTTGCTCCTGTGCTCGTAGGGCACTCACAACCTCAGTTAGCTTGATACTAGTTATATCTTTTGCATCTTCTAGAGAAGTAATGGTTGCTTCATACTTCTCTGGAATTGAGATCAATAGCTTCTGAACAATTCTCTCATCCTTGAACTCTATATCAAGAAGCCTGATCTAGTCAGCTATCTAACAAAGCTTTTTAACATACACTTTGACAGACTCACCATCTTTCATCTGTAATCTATCAAACTCTCTCATAAAGTTGAGCACCTTCAAGTGCTTAACTCTTTCATCTCCCTCGTATTCTTCCTTCAAGAAATCCCAGATTTTCTTAGCCAAATCCATCTTCATAATTATGGTAAAAATGGAGGGAGAGCCAAAGCCTGATACAAACATGATCTGGCTTAAGCTTTCTTGGTGATCCTCTCCCTCAACCACCTCAACTGAGGTATTGTTGCATCATCTGCCGACACTTCAACCATGTAATCATCTTCAACAGGTTCCCACAGATCCTGTCCTTGCTGTTGATCTATGTTGTTTAATGCAGCCAGCTATGTTGAAGAATGTGGAGGAAATAACAAGTTCAATGAAAGTGAAGAGGAAGAGTAAAATGAAGAACAAAATTCCAGCAATGAAGAGGA
>JANZLD010000005.1:17512747-17525669 GCA_026413575.1 Erythroxylum carthagenense | reverse complement strand
AAACCCTGAGGTCATAGGTTCAACTCCCCAAAGAGGAGGTAGACAACCTAACCAAAGGGGACAAAATCTCAATTGTGCGGGCCCACCCAAACCACAACTCATGAACCTGCTAACTTTCTTGCTGCTAGTTAAGATAAGCTATGGGTGGAGCCCATAGAGACGAAGTTTAATGTTTTAAAGAGGAATAATACTTGGGAACTAACCGCTTTACCTGCAGGACATAAAGCTATTTTCTCCAAATGGGTTTATAAAATTAAATACAATCCAAATGGAACCATCGAGAGGTATAAAGCTAGGCTGGTCATTAGGAGTTTGGAACAGAAGGAGAGTAAGGATTATAAGCATACTTTTTTCTACTATAGCTAAACTTGCTTATATTAGACTTGTAATTGCATTGGCCACTGCTCAAAATTGGCCTTTACATCAAGTTCATATTAACAATGCTTTCTTGTATGGCTATATTGATGAGTAGATATATATGATCCCTCCTAATGGGTTCATGCTGCCAAACCTGGTTAGGTTTGTCGATTAAAGAAGTCTTTGTATAGCCATAAATAGGCCTCAAGACAGTGGAATAAGGAAGTTACTAAGTTCCTTACTCAGTTAGGTTAAGTTTATACTACTAATGATTACTACTTGTTTGTTAAGATGGCAGGGGATAAGTTTACGGTTGTACTCATATATGTTAATGATATTTTAATTACTGGTAATAATTATTCTAACATTGCTAGTTTGAAGACAACTTTGCATACTAAGTTCACCTTTAAAAACTTGGGACTTGCATGGTATTTCTTAGGTATTAAGATACATATAAATGAACAGGGAATATATTTGCATCAAAGGAAATATATTATGGATATATTAACTGAAGTTGGTCTGACTGGAGCTATGCCTTGCTTTACTCCTCTTCCTCAACATACCAATCTGTCATTTACAGAGGGAGAATCTCTATAACATCCAAAAACTTATAGGAAAGTTGTTGGCAGGTTGTTATATTTGACAATGACTAGGATGGACATTTCTTATGCAGTGTACCATTTGAGTCAATTCTTATCTGCTCCTAAGCTTCCTCATATGTAGACTCTTACTCATATGCTTAAGTATTTGAAAGGTTCCATTTTTGCAGGGCTGATTTATCTTGTGCAATCATAACTCATGTTAAATGCATTTTCAGATGCAGATTGGGCTTCTTGCTTAATGTCTCGTAGATCGCTTACTAGTTACTGTATCTTCTTGGGGCAAGCCCTAATATCTTAGAAGATAAATAAGCAACCTACTGTTTCTAAATCATCTGCTGAAGCCGAATATTAGAGTATGGTTGCTACAACCAGTGAGCTGATTTGGTTGTCCTATTTGCTAAAGGATTTATTCATTCCAGTTTAGGTTCTAGTTACTTTATTTTGTGATAATAAGGTTGCTCAACAAATTGCAGCTAATCCATGTTTTCAAGAGAGAATAAAACATTTGGACATTGATTGTCACTTCACTCAAGAGAAAATACAAGATGACTTTCTTCAAACTGCATATATCCCTTCAAAACTACAATTGGCTAACCTTATGACCAAGCCTCTTGGTCACGCTTCACACTTGATGTTATCTTCCAAGTTAGGTCTCACTATGTTCCCAACTTGAGGGGGGGGTGATGTAAGGACTACTGTATTGAGTTAAGAGAGAGTTGCGTTATTTTGTAACTGAATTAGAGTTAGTTAGTTAGTTTATTTACCGCTTATGTATATAAAGACTTCTTGTAAACTTCGTAATCAATTAATTAGAATATTTTTATTTTCTCTATCCACCTTTACCTTTCTTTACTTTACTTTTCTTATCTCTCATTTCTCTCTCGATTCTTAAGAGAAATCCCTAATTTTCATTGATGTTCAATATTAAGTTATCTTGTAATAACAGATCTTGTAATCCTTTTCATTTGTTTATGTTCCATGTACAAGTCATATTAAATGATGTGTTGTGTTATTTTATAAATTTTCGAGGATGATTAACCAGATGATTTTGCTTACATTATATGTAAGTTTTAAACCTTTACTTCTGTCACTATCCATACATTTATATGCTTCAAGAAAGTTTTGTTTGCAGTAGAACGTAGATACAAAATAGTATTAGTGGTAATAAAAGCCAAGTTTAGTGGTTCTTAGTTGTGGCTACTAAGGAACTATCACTTCAATCTATAACCAAGAAGTTAACTAGTCACTCTTTATTAAAAAAGAAAGCCAGAGGTAAAGTATTTTTATATTTTGTTAGAATTGCACAACTTTAGTTAATTTAGTGTCATGTTATACTAAATTACCTTGTTTTTACTACTTTTAGCATCATGTTGAACGTTGTGCCTAACTTTAAAATTTTTCCTCCTTTATGTCCTTTCGCATAATCCTCCACTCTTCCCTACTATAATTAGCTTATTACTTCTTCTACACCCCCTCTTTCTCCTTGTAACAATGTTTTAACAACTCCTAGCTTGATTCAAGATGCATTAATAATCCCCTTAACTCTTGATGCACCTATTACCTTGCTTCACTAGACAAGCTCATCTTCTACATGGCCTCACTCCTTTCCGTAAAGTTATGTTATTGGAGCTACAAAGACCCTTATCTCCAATCCCTACCTGGAAGACTTTGTCTTAAGTATTAGGAGAGTCTTCTCTAGATCTTAAGCTTTATTATTATCCCCTCTACTAGTGTATAGTAAGAATATTGTGGCTCCTCGAGCTTATGTTCTTAAAGAGGGTGCAATAAAGTAGAAATTGACTTTGATTGGCTTTTTCTTAGGTAAGAGACCCTCCTTCGTAGCTATAAATACTTGGTCTCATTCTCAGTAGAAGAATCATAGTTTGAGAGAAGTGTTGGTTACAGAGGTTAGCCTTCTTTTTTTTTTTTTAAGATTTTAGTCCTTTTTTACAAGCTCAAAATCTAATATAAGCAAGGTCTTAACATTTTAACTCTAAATATTTGTTCCTTCAGAAGTGGAAAGAGGTCCAGTTTAACATTTGAAGCAGAAGCAAGTCTTTTTAAAGATTAACATCCATAATATTCCTCTAGAATATTATACCATAAAGGGACTGATCTATCTAATGAGTTTTGTTAGAAGTCTCTTGATAAGGTTACAACAATCATAAAAAGGATAAGTTATGCAAGATTATGTGTTCTTGTAGACATTGAATAGAACCTTCCAAATGTTATCCATTTTTTAGGGCCAATATATTTAAAAACAATATTTCTATAACTTATTCATGGTGACCTGAGGCAAACAACCAGAAGCGAATTTAGAAGCCTATAGGTAGAAGATTAATGATAATTGAATATAATGAATTAATGCAAATAGATTCTAAGGATGATAAGCTCTATAAATTGAGATAACATTCTTTTAGCTTAAAAATTATTCAAAAACTATAATAAGAAACAAATAGCAAAAGATTATTCTTTGAAAATAGACTTTATAAAGCATTTGATATTGGAGAATGGAGCTTCATCTTGAATACACTTAGAGTTTTTATTTTCCAAATATATTTGTGAATTATATTGATCAATGTATATCTATTTGTCATATGATATCAGCGTTAATAGTGAGCTTATCAATATGATAAAAAGTGCAAGATGTATAAGGCAAGGAGGCCCTCTATCTCCCTTCCTCTTCATCTTAAGCATGAAGGCCTTTAATAAACTCATCAAACTTTTTCATTCATCAAAAGGAGGATTTTAAATTTCACTCTAAATGTAAGAGGTTGGTGATTTTTTTTATTTGTTAATGATCTCATCCTTTTTTTCTAAAGTTGATGCTTATTTAATTAGTGCACTAATTGCAGCTTTAAACTCATTTAAAGAGATTCCCATCTCTCTATTAATAAGGATAAGAGCAACTTAATACTTTCCTTAAGTGCTAATTACATTTTTGGTTGGCTTTCTTATCTTACTAGTATGAAAACTAGTAAACCTTGTATCATTTACCTAAGCATCCTCGTATCTTTAAAAAGACCAACTTATGTCGACTTTCAACCTTTGATTAAGAGAATTCAAGAAAAGATCTCCAAGTGGTGTGACAAGAGTTTATCATTTGTTGGTAGAATTTAGCTATTAAACTCAGTGATTAAGAACTTAAATGTGTATTGTTCTATACATAGTATGCTTCTAAAGTATATTGTTAAGCTACTGGAAAAAAATGAGACAATTTCTATAGTTTGGATACATTACCAAATATGCACTATTAAAGGTGAAATGGAGTGAACTATGTCTTCTTAATTAAGGAAGAGGTCTCAGGATAATTCATATCAAAACTAGTAACAAAGTTCTCATAATCAAAAGGTTTAGGAGGATCTTTAATGATAAAAATGTTTTTATGGGTCAAGTGGATGCATGCTTAGCCTCTAAACAATGATAGCTTCTGGTCCATTCAACCTAAACATAGCACATATTGTACAATGGCAAAGATCGTCAAGTTGAGATAAACAGTTAAATTTAAATTCATCACTCAAATTGACAATGGCAATTCGTTGCTCTTTCTAAATGACTAATGGGCAACCTTGGGGTCACTAAGTAGAGTTGGAAAGTTGAGTTCTAAAGAGATCTATACCTAATAATGCATTTATAGGATAGGTCCTCTATAACTTGCATTTATATTTGGAATAGATGTCGAAAAGGAGTACCATTGAGCATATTCTCAAATTCAATCTCACCCCTAACTAGGAAAACACAAAGAGATGAAACAATTAGTCTTCTAGGGTGTTTAAAATAACACTTCTTATAAGAATTTGTTGAGAAACTTTGCATTAAAAAGAAGCTAACACAATATAGTATAGATAAAAACAAGCAAATTCAAGGGTTTCTTTTATTCTATTGTTGGCTTTTAACAAAGCATAATAGATAGATTGAAGAGTTTCCTTAACCTTCCAACAACTTGCGTTTTTTGTAATGATGAACTTGAAACTATTACTCACCTTTTCTTTAAGTGCAACTTTTCTCTTTATATTGGATGCAGATGCAATGGCTTAGCAATATAGAAACTTATGAGCAGCTTACAGGAGCTGGACTTATGGTTTTCGTAGCTAATGAAAAAGAGGGAGGATTTTACTATGCATAAGATTGCACTTAGAGAAAAGCCATATATGCTCTATGGTATGAAAGGAACATAATGATATTTCAAAATATAGTAAAATAAAGGAGCTCTCTATTACAAAAGTTGATGAACAACAAAAGATTGCAAATATTAGCTCACAGATTGCATATAAAATGTAACAATCTCCTACTTTTCAAATGGTATTTTCACCATATGCTTAATTTTAAAATGTTGGTAACTCCAAAGAGTACCTAGCATTACTGGTTGCAACTGTATTAGTCTAATTAAGTTTGCTTGGTTGGTAATATGACATATGCTATACTTCTTTTATAAGTCAGGATAATTACCAAAAAAAGAGTAAACTTTCATCAGTTTTTCAATTATAACCCGAATTTTAAAAACAGTAACAAAATGCCCAAATTTTTAATTTTTTTTAATTCTAGCCCAAACTTCAAAAAGTAGCAATAAAATGCTCAAATTTTCAATTTTCTTCAATTAAAACCCGATGTTATTTATTGTTCTCCCGATGCCTTTAGCCATTTTTTTTCTGTTTGTTATTCTAACCTTCCAAACTACTCTCGCGTTACAACGTACTATATCAATAAGCTCTTCGTTTGTAGTTTGTTCTCCTTATGCCTTTAGTATGAGGGCACCGGAGCTGAGTAATCTGAAAATCAAAAGGTGAGAGCGTCAAAAGAATAAACTGAAAATGAAGAAAAAAACTGAAATCAAAGCATATAGTCATCAAGGTTGTGTAATCTGATTTAGATCTTTTTTAATAACGATATCGTTTTAATTAAGTGATTAAACGATATCGTTTTATTAATCTTCATTTGTTATGTTAATTTTGGCTGACGTGTATTAACAGTTAAGATTTTTGAAACATATGAAGAGTGACGTCAACAAACTTAACGTAAACATTAACGTTAGGTTAGAATTGAAAAAATTAAAAGTTTGAGCATTTTATTGTTATTTTTAAAGTTCAGGCTAAAATTGAAAAAAAAAATGAAAGTTTAAACATTTTATTGTTACTTTTTAAAATTCGGGTTATAATTAAAAATTTAACGAAAATTTGAGCATTTTTTGATAATTAACCCTTTATAAGTTTCAAATTGATTTTTCCTATATTAAAATTTGGTAGCTCTCTTCTTAAAGTTTATTAAGTGAGATTCTTCACATTCTGAAAAAAACATGATAAACATGTCATTAACTTTTGAGTTAATGGTTAATGTCCTTTAAACACATTTTCTTTTTATATGATATCAATATAGAATTTAAAAACTATTTGATAATCCTTTTTACATGTTTCATTCCGTTTGGAGTTTTATTTCAAATATAAAATTATTGGTTTCCAATTATTACGGTTTGAATTTTCATTCAAAAGTCAGACAATTCGGCGATGAAGTGGTTTTACACCCCATACTGCCAATCCGAAAATAGGGATGTTCTGGTTAAAACTTAAGAGATGAGTTAAGTAACTAAAAATAACAAATCCTTTTGGTAAGAAAGTCTTCCTTAATATATACGTCCAATGGAACTAAACTTGAAAGAAAAATGGGTAGAAACAAATTAAACTTGATTCCACGGGCATGCATGAACAGTGTCTTGATCAATGTGTGTTTGTGGAATTCTACCTTCTCATGGCAAGTTTGCAACGCGGCAACAACCGGGGGTTGTGGGGTACACATCCGTTCTTTGATGCTTCCTCCTTTTTTAATCGTATCAAATACGAATTTTCCAAGACAAGCAATCTAGATATGCCCTACAATAGTTACCTTGTAAAGGAGATTTCGATTCGTTCCACAACTAACAACATCCTCTCCAAGCGAAGTGACAAGTATGGACATCAGATGCCGTTGATGACACGCAGAAGGTTAACTTCAACGACACACTTTAATTTGAAGAAATATAACTACTTAATTAGAACAAACATTGCTTGATCCAGAGCTCCACAAGTAAACCTTTCAATTGCAGAATTCAGGGCACTACTATATATTTCTAAAGGATCATATGTATTCATTCTCATATTTCTGAGAGAGAGAGGGATCGATCATTCTATGGAGAAAAGCAAAGTACTCATTGTAGGAGGAACTGGTTACCTTGGGAAGAGGCTGGTAAAGGCAAGTTTAGCTCTAGGCCATGAAACATACGTCCTCCAGAGGAAAGAGATCGGTGTGGACATTGAAAAGGTTCAAATGTTATTGTCATTTAAGGAGCAAGGAGGCCACCTCGTCCATGGCTCTTTCAATGATCATCAGAGCCTTGTTAATGCAGTGAAATTAGTTGATGTGGTCATATGTGCGATATCGGGTGTCCATATTAGGAGCCATCAAATCCTTCTCCAACTCAAGCTTGTTGATGCTATCAAGGAGGCTGGAAATGTTAAGGTATATAAGATTACTTAAATGATCTGAACCCTTATAACTCCAACATATTTGGGTTTACAGGGCACGGAACAACTTGATTCTGCTTCATGCTTATTTTTCTTACTCATCTTCAAAGTGAATCACCAAGTTACAACGGTACTAACTTCCGTTGCAACTTTCGCAGTTTTAGTGGACTAAAGGATACGTCAAAATTAAATGTAAAAGGTGCTTAATTAATTGATCATTCTACACGTAAAGAAAGAAGAAGCCTTCGACCACATAATTGGTGACTAAATTTCAAAATTTTTAATTTTATCTTATTATATTATGATTGTTTAGGAGCTAAATAAGGAAATTTGACAGATTAGAGACTGAAAATAAAGCAAAAGATATTTTTTACAAATAAAAAATGAGAAAGAGCGAGCTTGGAGCAATAGGTAAAAGTTGGTTATTTGTAAAAAAAAAATCACATCTTCAAATTATTTCGTTAAGGATTAAGGATTGATATCAACTAAAGATGGGTGAACATAAAAATCTCCAGACATGAATATGAAAAGACTGTAAAACGCAATGTATGACAGAGATTTCTTCCATCTGAGTTCGGGACCGATCCGGCGAGAATGGAGAACGCAATGGAACCTGGAAGAGTGACTTTCGACGACAAGATGGTAGTGAGGAGAGCAATTGAAGAAGCTGGTATTCCTTTCACATATGTTTCCGCAAACTGCTTTGCGGGTTACTTTCTTGGTGGTCTTTGTCAACCTGGCTATATTGTTCCTTCCAGGGATCATGTAACCCTCCTTGGCGATGCAAATGCTAAAGGTATTTACGTGGGTAATCTTAATAAGAACTTGTTAATGAAAACTTTTAATTATCTGAAAATTAGATCTGATCAAATATTATCTTCTGTATAGCAATATATGTTGATGAAGATGACATAGCCATCTATACAATTAAGACCATAGATGACCCTCGCACGCTCAACAAGACATTGTACCTAAGACCACCCAAAAACATACTTTCTCAGAGAGAGGTGGTCCAGACATGGGAGAAATTGATTGGGAAAGAGCTGAAGAAGTCTTCCATTTCCAAGGAAGAGTTTATAGCTATCATCAAAGGTGAGACGGGACTTTTATTCAGATACAATTAATGGGAAACACCACTGGTTCCCTTACATAATGTCTGATTCTAACCAGTTTCCCTTCCCTTTTTTCTTTCTTGTGATAATAAAAGAACAAGTTTATGCAGAACAAGTTGGATTGACGCATTACTACCATGTTTGTTACGAGGGATGTCTTGTGAATTTCGAAATTGGAGAGGATGGAGAGGAAGCATCTAAGCTGTACCCAGAAGTCAAATACACTACAGTGGACGACTACTTAAAGCGATATTTATAAGATTTGTTTATTAATTTATGACGATGTGTGTATATGCCTGTAAAATCCTATGCCAAGTAATGGCAAGGACTTGGTGTGTTATTTTGTTTCAACACAAAATAAATGTTCAAACCTTATTTCATCCTACTTTTATATTGTAATGAATTATAAATCAAAATCTTACTCACTGAGCTCTTTTTTCATTACCACGTTTTAATCCCCCCCAAAAAAATCCTTTCTTTTATCTTTAAGCAAAAATCCTTTACAAATTTGTTCACTCATTATGTAAATTCAAAGTGAAGGCTTAATATATTGATCAATCAATCAAAGTGAAGGCTTAATATATTGATCAATCAATCAAAGTGAAGGTTTAATATATTGATCAATCAATCCTATTGTACTTCAATATTAGAAAAAGAAAACTAAAATGGAGGACTTGTAACGAGATTGATCATCTTTACAAGCATTTATCAATCAGTTTTGTCTTTTACATATAAATTAATCAAACTACTTAGTAGGTAATGTAAGCATATATAATCTGAAATTGTTGAGGATATAATTTATGTTTTTGATGGAAAATTTGAGTTCCTTCTATGTTATTAATATTTTATGACATGAAAGAAATATATTTTTATAAACTAGTATTTCGCATTGGTTCATCAATCTCACGAATAATCTCCACATTTTAAAATTTTACTTGAAAACTTTTATATTTTGTTAAAAGTTCGAAAGAAGTCCCTTCATTAAATTTTATTGTTACTTAACTTTTATTGATTTAACGTTTTATTATGTAATAATTTTATTTTATTTATAATTTATTTTCAATAAATATTTTATCATAATTTATTAATACATAGTAATAAATTTATTAGTTCCGTATAATAATAAGTTATATATTTCATAAATTTATATTTATTATCTAATAATACTAACAAATAAAATGATTAAATTTATATTTTATTGTAATTTGTATTGTAAAAGATGCAAATGTCAATTATTTGATATTCAATTTTAATGGATAATTATTAATTAATTTTTCTTATCGTTTTAGTCATTACATTTGAGTCAATACTAATTAAAATTTTCTGTTATTTTGATTTATTGTACTCAATTTTATCATTCATTAAATTTTCTTATGTTATTGATCTACTAATTATGAATATTGTACTGGTATTGGTACCAGATTTGGTTCTGGCATGGTATTGTATCAAAACCAAATCTGGTACCACGAAGTTTCAACAAAGGAATATCTTTGATTTTTGTAAAAGGGATATTGGTCAATTAGATAAGGATGCAGATGAAGTCTATCAAGATATTGGATTGGAGTTTAATAATAAAGGCATTCTAGTGGAAGATGCAAATATATCATCGTTCTATAAGAAAGACGTCAATCCCAACATAGTTCAACTAAATGAAGTCCAAGCTTATCTTATCTTAGAAACAGAAGAAGATTATACTCAGGATGACTTAAATAACAATGACAATAATTTGTTCGAATATATTACTGATGAAGAATCTAACAATAATGTACTTATCAATGATGATTTTCAAAATTTTGATCATGATGATTGATTGTAAATAAATTACTGGCATTAGAAAATGAGATATAGGTATTATAAAAGGAGCTGAGTTGCAACGAATGATTATTGCAATGAACAGCAAGTTGTCTGTGACCACTGACCCCACACAACGTCACCCTCTGGATAAAATCCAATATGCAAAATTGTCCAGTGAGTTAGGTGTCGTTGTGAGGAATGAATTGCCTTGCCTTTAGCATGCTAAGTAGTTGAAAGAAGACAACTTGCTCCAAAATACTTTGAACAAAGTTTCGGTAATATTTCAATTCATTTGATTATATGTATTGCGATTTTACTTAACAAAAATAATAACTTAACTTATATGTGTTCTTCACAGATGAAGCTCAGTATCTTTGATATCGACAAGCCTGAGGTTTCAAGCTATGTTAGTTCACCGTTGAAACAAAGAGTGAAGGATCATCAATATAAAATTCATAAATATCATCAGTCTTTCCCTTTCGATCAAGAGGCAGGGAGACATGTTCCGGAACGAGTGACTTTAGAAAATTGGAGTGAAATGTGTGATTGTTGGGCTTCAGTGAAAGTTCAGGTTTGTTTTTTTCTCTTCATATTTCCTTCCATTAATTTTATTTATACATTTCATGACCAATTCTCTTAATTTAGGAAAAGTGTGAGAAAGTCAAGGTGAATAGAGCAAAAATGAAGACTCCTCATAACACCGGCTTCAAATCATTTGTTGTTGTCTGACAAGAATTTGTAAGTGTAACGTTTTCAACTTATTATTCTATTTCTTAATAAAATAAATTATATTATCTTTTAATTTTTTAATTTTATATAATAAAGTCAAACACAACTCTAAGGAATCACACTCTACAAGCTAATATACTACAAGGAAGGTGAAGGCTGAACGTTTGAAGAGACACAAAGTAACTATGTAACTACAAACAAATTAATATTACAGTTTATTTTTCTATTTAATACTAACTAATAATTTTTTTTAGTTAGTTCAATTTTTGTACAATAAATTGTAGGACAAGATGTAGAAGTTGTTGCAGGTATCATTGTCTGAAGGGAATCAGCCTAATGTCGATGATATTTGCATAAAAAGATGGTCAAACATTTACTAAGCTCAAACTATGTCAGTAATAGTGACAACGAAGAGGAGTCTTAGTTTGTATATGACTTGTAATTATTTTTTTATATTAAATGTATTCCATTTTTAATATTTATTTTATTTCAATTTATTATTATTTAAAAAATATGTCACCAACATTGATTATAAAATTTAACTAATTTATATGTCAAACTGTCTTAAAATTTGTAATAAATTAAATTAAATTTGTTTTTAACAATTATAATAAAATTTAAATTTAAAAGAAAATTTTTGTCACTAAAAATTATTAACTACCAAAACAAAATTGTCACAAAATGTTATTACCTACGTTTACAAGAATGTCTCTAAAAGCGTTTACTTATAATAAGAAATTAGTAGCTAAAACTATTCTGCTACAAAACTAGAATCGTCACTAACAAGTATTAGCTACCAAAACAAAATTGTCACAAAATGTTGTTATCTACGTTTACAAGAACGTCTCTAAAAACATTTACCTACAACAAACAATTAGTAGCTAAAATATACAGCTACAAAAAAAATCGTCAATAAAAATAATTATCTATGACTATGATTTAGTAGGTAAAAACCTTTATCTACGAAACATATACGTCGCAAAATCTTATGTACGACGTTCTTCGTTCTCGTTGGTTATATGTTTTACTGATGAAATTATTGTGTATCTAAAACCTTTTTGCGACGATTTCAAGAAAACGTCGCGAATATTGTTTTGCTACCAGGATTCAATGATCATTAGGTCGACGATTATTTTTCGTTGCAAATTAATATTTACGACAATTTTTTAATATTTAGTGACATTTGGTTTTGTTGCCAATAAGATTATCTGTTGCAGTGAGTTGTGAGAGATCGGAGATAGAGAGAACAACCAAAAATGTAAGAGAGAAGTTATTTTTTTTTCCAAAAAGTTCATTTTTTTAAATTTATAGTTGGTATTTTAAATACAAACTAGTATTAAATAAAATTACTGGTTCTGCCGGATTCTGGCGAGACTGAACGTTGCCGTTTGGATCCATGAGTTGGCTGCCTCTTGTGGTGATTCCAACGTTGATATCCCTGCAAAACAAAGAAGGCACGTCGGGGGTTATGTCTCGATTAGCCCCTCCGACGCTCAAGTTAGGTAAGGTTGTCGAAAAGCAATGAGAGCTAAGTTATGAATTGCGTACCTTCATTGTGATATAATAATACCTTATATAGTACATGTGCTAGGTTTACGAGTTCACGTCTGCATGAGACTCTCTCACATGCGGACGGGCTGAGAAGAACGTGGATTGCGCCTGGGCTTGACATAGTCATTAGGTATGAGACCGCTCTTCGAAGGATGGACTGATCGGCCCCATGAGATATTTTGACTGAGCTCGAGCCCTGCTCGACCGATCCGACCATAAGCCCCCCTACTCCTCGAGTCTGAGCGAAGAGAAGGGTCGAAGGAGTATTTCAAAGCCTGCACAT